>LSSL01000821.1:9392-34619 GCA_001953115.1 Smittium mucronatum | reverse complement strand
CCTTATTAATGGTGCTGGATGCGGAAAAATTCAGCAGAGGGGGGTTATAGTTCATCGAACTTGTTTTTGGGAAAGAATAAATAGCAAGTTTAAGTTTTTCTTCGGTCAGTGGTGATATAAATAAGTCTTATTCAATGTATGGGAGTGAATTAATGAGTTTTGGATACACAGAGAGGTCCGTAACTGGTGTTCTAGTGGTGACGAAAGGATCCTTCATATCTTCTTCAGGGATCCTTTCTCTCAATAACATATCGAATTTTTCTGTCAGTTCAGTAATCTTATTCTTAGCTTCTGAATCCATTGTCTTGTTTTGAAGGGATTATAATTTTTATTATTATCTGTATAAATTCTTTTGTAGTTTGAAAATCTTTTAACTGGCAGATTACATTTGCGAAATAAAAGATTATAAGGATAGCACTATTCACGTACCGTGCAGTCTATACCAAAAAAATTTTTTTTGCTCATTTCATTTACTAGATTTTATTGGCTTTATATTTTTGGCTTGGTTTATCCAATTAGATGGTAACGCTTAACATGTCTCCTCTCTGAAATATAATTACCAGAAAACTTTTTTAATTTTTTTCGTATGAATATTTACCCTTTAAATTTATTTGGTTTAAAGTTAAACGAGCATAAAGATTTTAAAGAATTGAGTTTAAATCCAATGAAATTAATCCGTGTCGGGTTCATTAGAATTTTCCTATTAAAATGAACAAAAAAAGATTTTGACAGCTGTTTGGAAGAAAGCATTCAAGATTTTTAATTGCTTTAAAATCCAAATTTTAACACTGAAATCAAGCAACAGTATTTTTTTAAAAATATTTACTATTTTTGCAAAACCATCTAAAGATAAAGATAAAGACAATATTATAATAAATATTTTATAACTGAACCTAAGAACATTTTTACGTTTTACGTTTCTAAGTGTTGGAGCGGAGTTTTTTTAAAATTTATCAAATTTAAACTTAAAAAAAAATCAATTTTATTTTATTTTAGACAATTTTAAACACAAGTGCGTATTTTTTTTAAATGAAAAATTAATAGCGGCTACATAATATTTTCCTCCTTTGATCTTCAATTGGATCAAAAAATTGAAATGAAATTTAACTAAATCTTTTATCGCATTTCAAAATTTATTTTATGCTTCACTTTATTGTTTCCTATATATTATTTTGAAAATGTTAGCTCATTCAAAAATCTGAAACTAAGAATAATTTTTTACTATTATTAATTGAGTTTCAATAAAAATATGATTATTTCCTTCTAGGAGCGATGATAAATCCTTATTTATTATTGATTCACAAATTATTATGTTCTAAATCCAAGTAATTAATAACATAATATAGTTTTTTTAAAACTAACATACTATTATTTTCAATTTAAAATCCGATCTACATCTTTTTATTATAACTTTGCATTTAAGTTTCGTTATCAATATATTTTTCAAAAATTATAAATCCTCAGAATCAAAGATTATTACTGTTTAAATTAAAATTATCAATCTTAGATACAATTTATCGAAGTAAATTTAGTTTCATCCGATTTTCATAAAATAGTTATTTTGAACTATTAAATATTTCAAAAAATTTTGATGGTTACATAATCCATAGATAATTATCAAGTATTATCATTATTTTTCTATTAAAATATCACAAATAATATCTTTAATTTTTTGTGGAATTTAATAATCTAAAATTTCCACAACTTTACTTGACTGTATTTTTAAATAGTTAATTAACTGTTTTAAATTCCAGTATAGATATTTAGACCTTTTCTTCTTTGCTATAACATCAAATATTCGAAAACCAGGCCTCCTTCAACATTTCTAATACACAATACCTATTTTGATATATAGTTTTAATTGAGGTCAAGGTTTCACGCCATATATTAGGATATTAACATTTAAAATCTTGTATTTGAATTCTATAAAAAAAATTTAAAAATTTATGTAATAAAATTACCCGATATCCAGATACGATTTTTCTCTTATTTATTCAAATTAGAACAAAGGTACTCAAAACACTGAAATAATATTCAATATTTTTTTAAAAAAATTTGAAAGTATCATTAAGTAATTCCTTCATATTAAAATTTGTTTTCCCATTTTTTCTTTTAGAAATATATCGAATAATATTTTTTATAAATTTTTATTTTTATCCCATCTTTCTACAAATATATCTTGATTATAAATTTATCTTCGGGCTGATTCAGTTATAAATTTTTTCTATTTATGATTCGATTTTTAAACTGGAAAGCAACCGGTGCAGCGATTGTTTGTTTGATAAGTTTTACTTTGACATACTAGAGCCGATAGCTCTATCTTAAACAAGAAAAATGATTTTTCGATCTCCTAAAGCATTGAATTGTAATTTTATAAAATTTTAGTTTTTTTTAATATTATGTCTTAAAAAATCGATTTCTCTTCTCACAGATATCATTTCAAATTAAATCGAAATACATTTTTTTTCCTTTTAAAAATTTATCAATATTAATTATTCAAATCTAATTTAGATAATAGTTTTAAAACGTGATGTAATAGTAGAAAAAAAGATATATTTTGGCCTCTGTTATAATAATAAATGTTTAGAATTTGAATTATTTAAAATTCTTGAAACGCTTTTAAAAAAATTTTACGAATTTTTTTATATTATTTATTTATTATTATTATGGGAAGAAATATAAATTCACTATAATATGAACACATCAAACCAGAAATCTGCATTTGAAACTGAAATTACATCTCTAGCCCTAAAAAATATTTCTTTCAGCGCTTGGGCACTAAAAGCACATTAATTTGCCCTAAATATCGGTCAATTTGTTTAATTGGTTATATTGTCGCCTTTTTAAATCTACCTTCTCCATGTGTGATAAGCGCTCCGATTTATTTAAATTTTTACAAATTTATTTTCTAATTTAAAATATTTAGCCAATATTATGTTAATTGATCAAAGCGGAAATCAAGAACGCATAATTTTTGGCGATGAAAATGAAACGAAATGTCTCACCGACGGAAAAGATAGAAAAATCAGTGGAGGTAATAAAGTTTTTTTAGAAACAAAAAAAAAATTGATAGACTTTTTTAACAAACTGAAGGTGAATAATAAACCATATACCGAAAAAATGAGACCTATTTACTCAAAAAAGTTGGTTTTTTTTGTGAATAATGGAAATTTCATACAGTAAAAGGTTTTTAATCTTTTTTTTAGATGATAGTTACTAATTCAAAATATGGATATCTTTAATCCTTCTTTTAAAAGGTTATTATTTATGCTTCAATGCTAGTAATGGGGATTTCATAAAAATAAAATAAATAAGCAAGAACCTTAATAAGAATACAAATTAAATATTTAATAACAAAAAAAAATTCCTCTAATATTATCAAACAGAACTATCCAAGAAAATAAATAGGCTGATGGTTGGGGAGAATTAATATTTTTTTGGTGTCCAATCACTAGAATTTTTTTTTTTAAAGCTAGGGATGTAATTTCAGTTCTAAATGCAACTTTCTGATTTGATGTATAAAGATTACAATGACTTAAATCTATTACCCTTATTATTATGATTTATTAGACTATGATATTTATTTAAAAATGACTGTAGATTTATTGGCCATTCAGTTAATTTGCATCACAAAAAATAATAGTTACGTCGGTCTTATAAAAACTCCGTTAATTGAATAAAAATATCTTTTTTTTTTTCAAAAATAAAGTAAAATTAATTTATTTCATATTTTATTTAATTACAGAATTGAATTTTATTTCTTTATTTATTATACATTTTCAATATCTGAATTTTAAAAATTAATATATATTTTTTCTTTTTTTGTTAATTGGAGTTCCATACCAAGAAGAGTTTGAATAATTTTTTACCAGGTAAAAACAGTCTTTCATAATTTACTTGAAGTTTTATCAAACCTTCAACTTTCACATTTGCTGAAAAAAATAAATTCAAATTGTAAACCAGTATTCTTCTTTCTATTTTTTTTTCTTCCTTGAGTTTAAGGATATTGAATTAATCAAAATTAGTCATGATGATATTCTTATGGGTTTTTGGTGAAATCGAGTGCCATTTTACAATAAAAATTATATCTGAGCCATGGATCTTCATTAGTTAATCATATATACCATCATATAAACTACGAAAATTCGATTTTTTTTTTGAAGCTTATAAGATATTTTTAAAAAACAAATTTAAAAAAATCCTATTGATCAGAGATCAGATCGCGTTTTTCCCGCATCCCCCCTCTTAGAAATTTATTTATATAAAACTGGTGGTTTTTCTAAGTAAAAAAAAACAATGTGAATGCAAATACTGTAGAACTATTGTTCATTTTTTCGGGATAAGGAAAAGATGGCGAATCGAAGTACTGGTTAAAATTGGATCTCAAAATGGCTAATTTTTTTTTTAAAAAAAAAAGAAGACACCATGATACTTAGAGATAACTGATATCCTCCCAAACTTGATAATAAAGCTGGGAAATACTAATAAACTTAATAATAATCATTACAATCCAAAACACCTGGCCTTTATTTTAGAAAATCTTAAATAGAAAAAATGACATTTATATCTAGTATACCTGACTCTGTAAATTTTAAATTCAATTTTATAAATAGATTTTTGATTCGTAGTTTAGTCTAGTGTTAAATTATTTTAAATAAATCTTGTATAAAAAAATATGTGATTTGTATTTATTTGCCTCAAAATACTGATATCTGAAATATTTGATATTTCGACCAGCCAATGATTTTTTTTAGTAAAATTCCAATGAAAAAAAGCAAATCTTAATTGATATATCATTGGTTGTATAAAATGATGAGTGGCAAAAATTGTTTTCTAAGTTTACAATTGGATGAAAGCTAATATGGTATAATCTTTATAAAAGAAATCAAAACAAAACTAAATCATTGTTGAAATTTGTTCGCTCTATACCTTTAAACCGTAAGATTGCGAGATGAGCGACAAAGATTTTTATCTTCGCTACTAGTAAGTGTTCAATAATTTAAATCCAATTTAGAAATATATATCCATCTTTAAAAAATATCCTTCTTTTTTAGTGTTGGGCATGTTGGGAAATTTGGTCACGAATTTTTAGAATTCGAAATAAATTCCAATGGTCTTATTCGATACGCAAATAATTCTAATTATAGAAGGGATAGCTTAATTCGAAAAAAGGGTATGCAAGTTTAATTTTTATATTTTTTCTTAACCCTTTTCTTTTCTAAATTTATATAACACCTTAAATTTTAGTCCGTGTAAGTCAGGGAGTGATCAAGGAGATTATCAGAATTATTAAAGATAGTGAGGTTTTATTGTAAGCGGCTAATTTCTTTTCCATACTAGTTTTTTGTGATTTTTAATCCTTTTTGAGCTTTCATTTACAATCTACATTTATATAAAAAGGGAGGACGATAGCAAATGGCCAGAAAAAGATTCTGATGGAAAACAAGAATTAGAAATCAGATTAGGTTCTGATCACATCTCTTTCGAGGTATTTGACTTTTAAATTTTTCGTTTTATTATTATGACACTGTAAATTCCGTTTTTAAAAATATGACCATATCTAATCTTTTAACTACTTCATAGACCTCTAAAATACGTTCACTTTCAGATATTCAAGATATGGAAGATCCAGAAGGTCTGAGATGTTTTTACTACCTGATCCAGGATTTAAAATGCCTTATTTTCTCTATAATATCATTACACTTCAAGGTTAGCTTCATTGGTTTTAAACTTGATTTTTTTTCATCGGCCTCTAAACTTCATTTAATTCTATAAATGACAAAACCCAATAGATTCGGCCCATTGGATAGTTTACATCTTGTATACTCAAATTTTTTTCTGAAGCTGGCTCCTCTTTGTTAAACTAATTTCACCACTCCAACGTAAATTTCATTTACTAGCCTTGATTGTTTATAGATACTAAAATAATACCCTAAAAATATTGTATTACCAATGGTGTTTTTTTGGAATCTTGAGTTTATGAGCTCATATTGACCATTTTTTAAATTACATTTTAATTACTATTAAATCTATAAAGTGTATTGTGTCTAGGATAGAATTCCAAATTTCATGATATAAAAACAAAAACAAGATCAAATAATTAGCTTTTAGCTATTTCAAGCATCTCATTGATATCTGTGACTTTCTCAGCGAGTTTTCCTGCTTTATTTCCAGAATTCAGTTCATGATCTTTGATCTTTAGCCATTGAGAAAAATCAATACACTTTTTAAAGATTCCATCCTCTAATAAAACTTCTGAAATTTCGGAAATAGGTTTATTAAGAGGGGTGGAAGATTGGGAGTCTAAAACACTCTGAATGTCTGCATTTATAGCGAAAGCTGTTTCATAAGCATCTTGCATTGTGTTAGCTAAAACGCCCGTTGGTCCAGTTTTAGCCCACCCTGATACGTAAAGGCCCTTCAGTATCGAATCTGTTGATGGGTCGTACACTCTTCCTGATACATTTGGGATTATTTTTTTTTGAGAGTCAAAAGGAACATCATCAATGGGCGTTGATTCATAGCCTATACTTTTAAACGCTACATCGAATTCCTCGAAAAATTCACTTCCTTGGATTTTAACTAATCTTTTTGAAGATACAGAATCGGTATCTAGTCTGTTTTTCACCAATTTAATTATTTGAGAGGTCTTCTGAGAATTAAACTCCACACTGGTTGGACTGGTAAAGAATTTTAGTGACCAGGATTTTTCCTTTTTAGATTTGGTGTCTTTGATAGCATCAGACAATCTTTCTGCTGGGCTAGAAGCCACCCTACTTGATTGGTATTGCTTAATTAAGTCCATCTTTCTCTTTAGTTGTCTGGATTTGGACATCAATTGTTTAGCATACTCAGTTCCTAGTTCTCTATCGAATTCAGTGTAGTCAAAATCAAACTTGACTCTAGGCAACTTCAGAAGCTCTCGCAGCTCTTTGGTGGTGAAAGATGATTGCAAAGAACCTCGACGTCCAAAAATATCAACGTGGTCTATTGTGCTAGTTGATAGCATTTCAAGCGCTCTTTCGGTAATATCTGTTTTTGACAAACTATCAACATCAGATAGCAGTATTCTAGCAACATCCAGAGAGACATTACCCACACCAAAAAGCAAAGCTTTCCCAGTGGTTCCCCTGGAAAGGAAGTCTTCATTAAATAGATTCTGAGAATCTGGGTAACCATTATAGAAATTGACAAAATCCCTGCCTGAATGTATGCCTCCAACCTGCATTTTATTTCCAGCAATCAAAATTCCTTCCTCGCCGGGAATGTTCAATACTCTACCCCTTGAAGTCCCTTGAGATAAGACAACAACGTCATATAAAGAACGTAAATGATTAACAGACACATCTTTATCATTTCCAATCCCAACATTCCCAAAGTATCTAACCCTAGGATCAGTCCCAATCGTCTCGAATTTGTTGATACACACCTATCCAAATAAAAAAAAAATTGATTTGATTTTATTTGATTATTTTTTCATTTCTATATCAACAAGAATATGCCCCTTTTTTTCTTTAAATATTAAAAAACCGATTTACTATTCATATTTAGTGTTTGCTTCTTTCTATAATACCTTTACTTCTGGATGATCCGGAGCCACGCCATACCTTACGAGTCCATATGGTGCTGGTATTATCTCGAATATGTCAACATTAATATTCTCCCTCAAATCCAACAATTTTGAAGTCGTATAAAATCCAGCAGCTCCAGAACCTACGACCGCAACATTAAATACACCTGATCCGGTTTCTGAATTATAATCTTTTTTGGTAGAAGGGATGGAAAACTTTCGAATCTTAGCAAATTCTTTAAAGCGGCATAACTTATTGAATGCGTTTGTTGATCTAGGAGCTACTGAGTACATAATCGTAATAAAGATGATGAGATGAAACCCAATATTTGAGAAGCATAAAGTTCTTCTCCGTTTTTTAAAATTGCACAATCCCCAAACTTAAACATGACACCTAGTATAGTAACTAATATTTTTTCTGACACTATCCTCCCACCAAACCCCTATACCATCTCAGATCAGGCTAGTGACTTTGAAACTATCTAATGGTATTGTCTTTTGTTGTTAGAGCCAATTATCAGGGAAACTATTGGTTGTATATATTGTGGTCATAGCAAAGATGCTAATAAACAAGCTAATACCAACCGGATATTTTTTAGACCAGGGGAATATTATTAAATTTTGTAACGTCAATGATCAGATAAGAAACACAAGCATCCTTTCCTTAATTCAATTGGATATTTGTAGACTTATTCGGTTCCTATACGACACAATAGTCTATTAGCCCTTTCAGGGTAAAGATACAAAAAATGGATTCTTTTTCCTTTCAATTTTAACATTGGTTTAATGCTATTTGTATTCTATTGGACTATTTATGAATTTAGACCAATTATAATTGTTAATAAATACAATTAGGAGTGAGGCACAATTTTGGGCTCAGAAAGGGTTAAACTCAATTCAAATCTATTTCTTTCTCCATTTCTTTCTAAAAATGCTTTAAATACCTATATTAGTCAAAATAGTATGTTGCTTGTTACAAAGCTTTTAGTAAAACTATTTCAATAATATAAAGTTTATAAAATTTTATCTTTGGAAACATTATTATACACTCCAGAATTTAGTGAAAAAAGTAGAGAAGTAGAGGAAAAAATATAGCATCTTTTAATAGAATTTCACTCACTAGTTCTTAAAATTAAAGGCGGCCCTAATGTGGATTACACTTATTCCTGTGATTTCATATCATTAAATGCCAGTTTTAATCACTGATTGGTTGCACTCTATCTTATTCGGGCTATTTGAATCTATATCGGGCGAGGTACATTAAATGCTGGATATAACCCTATCAACCGTTATACAAGCAACATGCTGCCATATCGGTAGAGATATTGGAGTAGTTTATCAATCTTTTTTTGTCTTGTACATTATTTATTCTTGTATTTACAGCTGGATTTTACTAATATTAGCTGCCAATAAATTCTTGTTATAAAAAAATAAAATTAAGATAATATTTATAGCGAATAATTTTCAGTTTCATGTTCGTTCTCTGGAAAGAACGCAAGAAAGTTTTTTTTGACTTAGGGTACTATTTTTACTAATCTGGGCCGATTTTAATGATTTATGGATTTTATAGAATCGATAAATGTAGTCGGATGGTAAATTTTTTTAAAAAAAAATTGAGGTATTTACAGAGCTTTATAACATTTTGAGATAGATTTCCGATATTTAAAAGTACTAAGAAATATTAAAAAAATTTCCACTTTCGCTTTTATGTTTTTTTTTATCTCTACATTTGACATTTTAATACATCTTTTCTTGGAACTTTCAGACACCGAAAAGTATAAATTTTATTGGGTATGGATTTTATAGAGCCAATACGTAATATTTAATAGAAGCCCCGTGTTATAATAATTGAAAATAGTACTTAATGTCTTTATCACTATGCCAAAAGATTTACTGGGGATTTATGCATAAAAAAACCTTAAAAAAAGGGAGATAGGGGTAGGTTTGGATTTGGAAATAAATATTTAAATTTATTTTGATATGCTGGTTTGATTTATAACGATGGAAGATTTCATTTTATATAAAATGATGTGTTATTTAATTCATTCTACCGATTTTATACTTGTAATCATATTCTGTAGATAATTTTTGAAAATCCCAAAATTTTATTATCTTAGGCTCGAATCAGCATAAAAAAAAAGTACATCAAAAATATTCTTTTACACTAAATAGACTCATTTTTTAGATAAATATATTATCAATTAAGTTCTATTATAACTCTTATTTTTCTTAACTTCATAAAAAATAAGTATTTTGAATATAAATATATTATTTTAAATTATTTTTTTTTTCTTTTGGGCATTTATTGTATCTTTCGATTTATAAAAAAATGTAATAAAAAAGGAAAATATTAAGATGATTTTTCCATTATTAAAGAGAAAATTATTCAATTTTTTTTTTCTAAAATTATTTCATGAAATTCAAAAAAAAAAAAATCCTGATTAAATCCAAAAAAATCGTTATAACACAGATAAAATTATTAAAAATTTTCGAGGAAATCCACAAATTTTTATTTGGTTCAACTGTGTATCTATAATTTAAATTAAAAAAAAATAGAATTAGATAAATAGTAAATAATAATCGATTGAATATTATAACATTAAAAACGTTTTTTTTGCTTCTCTATTTATTAAATTTCAAAATTTTCATATTTTTTCTATTTAGTTTTGTTTTTCGTTATTTTTTAATTAACCGAGTAATTCAAATCTATTTTTTTTTGTAACACAGGATATTTTATTAGACTGTATCATTAAAAAATATACGTAAAAAATGTAAAAAAAGAAAAAAAAGAAAAAAATCCACAAAAAATATTCTTCCTTGTATGGCTACCTGCTTATTTCCGTCAGTGAAAGAGCGAAATATACTGAAAAAAAGTTACCTATGGGATAGCTATAGGTGGTCTGGACCCCTGAAAGTGTATGAATTCAAAAATTAAGTAAAATTAAAACCAAATAATATCTCTGATATTTTTGAACTTTTATTTTGAGCCTAAATCTAATAATATTAATAAAAAATATATTCATCCTCAAGCTTAGAGCCTGGTAGACTTTTTTCCCCTAAAACTATTTTTTAGAATATATGACCCTCTTTCATGAAAAAATCTGGAATTTCGAACAAAATATATCCTTATTTTCACTGGGATTATCTATTCTTGTTTTTACAAATTTTTCCTCCACTTTATTCATGACTTTTGAATAGATAATTGCTTTCCATACTATTTCCAACTAAAAATCGTACAAAATTAAATAAAATTTTAATATATTGTGCTTCTAAATTGCATTAAATTTACCATAAAACCCCTAACAGGAGTTTCGCTCTTAGAAGATTCAGTAGTTATTTGCAGTAAAACCTCAAATTGGAAAGTGATATTATTCTTTATATTTTTAAAAATATTCACTTTTTTCATGTTGAAATTAGATATATAATAATTTATAAGCACTTATTAAACTTGTCTTTTATTTTAAAAAATTTTAAATATATTTATTGTGTACTTTATTTTTATATTATCAATACAAATTTTTGAATATTATCGAAATAATAAGAATTTATCCGGCTGAAGATGTTATCTCAAATCCCAATGCCTTAAAAAAAAGTTCATATGAGAAAATCAGTTTCAACTATGCATATTTCCCCCCGCTTCTCTGTTAAGGATTCTGGATCGACTACACATTTGATAGATATATATTTTTTTTTTGAAGATTGTTATATTTCCTAAAAAAAGTATGTGTTTATTACACATCGAAAAGTTAAAATTACTTGAAGAATTTTTTAATCCCATATAATAGTTCCTATATAAAAGGAAGGTTGGTTTTTAATCTAAATATAGTTTTAAAAATATTAATTTTGATTTTGTAATATATTTTTTTCTCGATTATAATACTGTATTTCATTATATTTTTATAGATTCCTTTTAATAAAAAATAAAATTTTATTGGAAAAAAAAAATATCCAAAGGTTTAAATAAATGGAAAAAACGAAATTCGGAATTTCTAAGGCGTTAAAAAAACGACATCTGTTCTGAAAAAGATAAAATTTTAATTCAACCAACTTTTTTTGTTTATTATTGTAAAAATCTATATGTTACAAATAATAAAAATATATCTTACATTAAATAATCCTAAAATATGTAATTAATAAAATACTATAATTCAAAATTTAAAACAAAAGTAATTTATACATATTTTTCTCGTGGCTTTAACATCTACATGGTTTGAAAATTTTAGCCTTTATTCAATCAGCCATTTGGAGCTTAAATTATTTATTTAACTGTTGATTTTATTAGCAAAAAAATTGAATTAATTTGATTTTTTATTTCTTCACATCATTTTAAGGCAAATATCAACAGATAAATAAGCTGCATTATCAATTAGGGTATTCAAAGCTATTACAAAAAAATTTAATAAAGAATAAAACTGATAGAGGGAAAAACATAAGGATATTCAATAATAATAATTTCAAAAAACCTCCTATTAAACTTTTTCAAGAGTTAAATAGCTATTCAATGAGTTTATATAGTTATAATTGAAGAAGTATATTCTAAAACCATATTTTTTTTTTAAGATATATGAAAAATCTTAATATTTTGACTTATAAACTAAAATATTAAAATAAGATAATTAAAGGCTTTTTTTAATTAAATCTGATATAAAAAGTTTAGTTTAATTTACGGGTGGAGGATTATAATATATATATATATTGAATTAAAAGCTTATTTAATTTTTTGTGCAATTGAAAAGAGTGAAAGTTGAGCTTCATAACTATTATTAATATATTTTTGTAGCTGATTAAATTATACTATGTACCACTCACATACCATCTAATGTAATAAATTATATTATGCTTTCAAAAAACTGAAATGATAATCTAAAACAACCATTTTAATTATAAAAAAGCTTTACAAAACACTAAATTTAATTTTGCTTAGGTATGTATGTATGGGCAATGAATATGGTGAGTTTATTTTTTGTATTTATAAAACGGGTTAAAAATAAGTTTTTACGCTGTCTTGATTTAATTTCTTGTAAGATAATACAATAAAAATAATATCAATTTAAAATCTTAGTTTTAATGGATATTTTCCTTGAACGGCTTTTCAAATAACTATCAAAAAATAAATAAATAACTTTTATTGGCCCTTAAATCTCTAGAAAAATTCTTAAATAGCTACAAATTTGCTAATATTTAGCAAATGATTTAATATTAAATTTTAGTAATATTAAGTTTATACTCTGTTATTTTTTAGGTTATTTTAACCAGTTGGTATTGCTGATATGATTAATTTTTCGTTTTAAAAATTTAAAAACATTACTAAGCTCTAGAGCTCGGTGTATTAAAGACAATTGTTCCAAGCTTTTAAAATAAAATAAAGTATAATAAAAATTTCAAATGATAAATTCATACATAATTCGTTTAATGTTTTTTATGCTGATTATTAGAATAACTCAAAATGATAAATGTAAAATTAAATTTTTTTTTATTATTGAGGGATTTTTATTAAAGAAAAATCTTATTACTATACCCAAAAAAGATTAACATAATATTTTTAAAAAAACCAGTAAAATAAAAAATTAGTATAGCTATTTTTTCAGATATATGTTTTCAAATCCATAAATTTCATTTTCTAGTGATTTGATATGGAAAAAAAATATGGATATCCTAATTGGGAATAAATTTAAAAAAAAATAATCTAATTTTGGATACAAAGTAATATTATGAAATAAAAACATCAAGTTTATTTTAATTTTAATCCGAAAAACATTTAATTAGCCCAAATGTGATATTTTCACGTATGTGGCTATATCAATGAAAAAATGTTCAATCCATTTAGGTTTTAATCCACTCACAACACATAAATATATATTTTTTGATTAGTTATAAAATTTTATTATATAATAAGAGAATCTATCGAAAAATTTTAATCTAAAGAAAGCTTCAGGTTCTAATTTTTTTAAGAATATATTTTTTAAAAGAGGATAATTCGAATATTTTTTAGTAGTTTCTAATTATTGAAAAGTTTCTCTTTTACAATAATTTTTTTAAAAAAAATTTAAAAAATTTAACCTTGGAAAATAATAAAATTTGAGAAAATATTCCCTTGAATATGTAAAGTATTTCAGATAAAATCATATGTAACCTAATGAATATATATCTATATATATATATTGTTTCAAAATAATTTTGAATTTTAAACTTATTAATTATTATTATTTTTTTTTTAATGGTCTCTCATATCTTCAGCTACAAAAATTGTTATTTTTTTAATAACTTTATACATGAAATTTTTTATACAAGTCATATTAAATAAAAAATATCCCTATATGTCTTTTTGATTAAATTATAATAAAGTTTTTAATAAATTTATCTCTATTATCATTAGAATTTATAAAAATAAATTAAAAATAAAAGCTGAAATTGCTCCTAATTTAACCTCGTAACTATTTATTCGTAATTTTATGCTGATTTATTTGTTTTTTTTTCAGAATTTTTTTTAAAAAAACATTTATTAATAAATTATTTTCTAATTTGATAAATTTGAGGTTAAATGACATAAAAGACGATTTTTTTACAAAATCTTAAAGTTGGATTTGTTTATTCTAATATAGGATTAATAGCTGTCTGAGTTTTAAAAAAATTCTGTAAAATTTCTAAATTTTGGTTTATCTAAATTATTATTTAGTAAATTTATATTTTAAGAGAAGAATAATATTAAAAATCTAAAAATTTATTAACAATAAAGCAATAAAGTTTTATCATTAAAATTCCTGGTGTAACAAAGCTCTACCAAATAATCAAACCTGTTTTTTAGGTTTTAAACTTATAAAAAAAAATTTATAGTTATAAAAATAAGATTAAATATTTTTTAAAATTTTATGGTTTTTATAACTGAATTTAAATTTATAATATATTTATAAAAAACTTTATATTTATGGATAAATCCAAAATTTTGAGTTATATTATAAAAGATAAAGGTTATTAATATATTATTTTATATTATTTTTATAACTAGTATCCGACTCAAATACCAATCAATTAAGTTTTATTTTTAATTTATTTAGTTTAAAGAATATTCGCTTAATTATATTTTTTATTTATATTCAAAAATTTAATGACATAATTTTATAATAAATATTATCTATCAATTTTATTTCTGAGGCTCAAACGAAATCACTTGTTATATTGACCAAACCTTATTTCAAGGATATAAAAATACATAATTACGATTTTATATTTATATTTATTAAAAAAATATCATTAATCATATAAGATTTCTGTATTTTTTATTTTGGGGCTTTAATAAAAGCTAAATAAATTATATACCAATGTAATTTCAGATTTAGTTATTATGATTTTATCGAGAAATTTACTTATTTTTTTTTGATTTCTTTGAAAATGTAAAGGAAGATTATCATGTAAATATTTAAATTGGATTATAGTCTTTAACCTTTGCCTTTTTTTAGTAAGATTATTTCTCAATTTTGAGGAGGTTTTGTTTTTAATAGTTTTTAATTCCAAATTTATTGATTATATTTATTCAAAGATTTGATTTGATTTTTTTAGCAGCTCTTATTGAAAAAAATAGTAGTTTTATTTAGTTTTTTTAATATAATTATTGGTAATTTGTTTGGATTTTAGACCAAATTTTTTTTTAGTAATATAAAATTTTGAAATGAAAAAAAGAAATGGTAAAATTTTGCACCTTTATTAAATTTTCTTGATTTATTAATCACCAAAAGCTACCAGAAATGATGTTAAATACTAATATAATTTGATTTTCTATTATTTATATTATATTCAAAATTACGATGAAAATCAAGCAATATAAACATTTTTAATGCTTACTATAGATGATGCTTGAATTATTTTGCTTTTAAATGTTTCCATTTACCAATATAAATATTGAAATTATAAATTATTAGTCGAATTGTTGCTTGTAGGTATATATGGGATAATAAATCTCATAAATATTCATTTTTAAAAATTAAGAATTTAAATTTAAAACTTAAAAGCGTGAATTTTATATAAATTAGTCGTAAATTATCTGTTTTGAGGCTATTTAATCAAATCTTTACCAAAATTTAAATAAAAATAATTAAACTTAATAAACTAATTAATTGTAAAAAACAAGTTTATTTCCTCAATATTAATATATATGAAGTTTGAAAAGTACAAAGCTATATTTAAATAAAAATTAATAGAAAAAGACTGAATTTTTTACTAAAATTTTTTTTGTGAAGTTTCTACCATTGAAAATATATTATATGCTTTTAGATTTTTTTTTCAATAAATTTGATATTAAATTGAAGCCAATAAACATAAATTTATTTTAGGTAAATTAAAGCAAATTAATAAATATCGAAATTATTCCATTACTTAAAAAGTACATTTGATAATGTATAAGCGAATCTACTCTTGAAATATGTTTGGAAAGCAAAATTGGTCCCATAATTAATAAAAAATCTATAACAATTCTAGGAGAACTGAAATGGAATTTTTATTTTCTAAAAAAATTAGAAAAGATAATTTGAATTTTTTTCCTGTAGTATTTCATGATTAAAAGGGTGCTTATATAGCGATCAATTAATTAATTATGGATTTTGTAAATTTCAAATATTTTTTAAATTTTCTCATTATAAAAATTTATTTAGATCCCTTTTTCCAATAAAGATTATACTTATTGAAAATTTTGGCCATTTCTGCTAGCATTTAAATTTATTTGATCTTAAATATCGACTTTATCAAACCTGAAAACACAAAATATATCTTTAATACCCGGAGTTTAGTTAACTGAAATTTGAAAATTCTCTATTTTTAATTAAAATTTCAATGCGTATAATCATTCCCATGTTTTTCTAAAAAAAACCAGAAAAAGTTTCTTTATTTTTAATTAATGCATATATAAATTAAAATTTCTAAAAATTAGCATCTGGATAACTTACAAGAGTTTTTTTCCTGTAATATGATATACCTGAGTAATAATATTTATGTAGACATTCAAACGGGTACAAAGAATCAAGTTTGATATTATCTGAAAAAAAATTATAGTAACTTCTCTTAAGATGTCTATCAGAATTGGATATTTTGAAAAAGAAAAATTGATACTTAATAAATTTAAATTTAAATATCTTTAATCGCAAATAGCTCCAACTATCTTAAGATTGACTGTAAAATAAATAGATCATTATTGCGTTTTTTATACATAAATTACACTCTAAGTTAATTATTAGAAATTACATATGCACTAACAGCATTTTTTGATCTATTTAATACATTTATGACTTTTTTGGACTGTTCCTTGTTCAGAGTCGATACTTGAGAAAAAAAATCATACTATAGGACTTTTAAAGTTATTTTTGCTCAAATTATCTACATAATCCCGCTTATTTTACCTTTTTATTGAAAGTTTCAGTAAAATAAATTAAAAAGATATAATAAAAAATTCGATATGCGCTTCTATCTCAAAGGCTGGTGATATATTAGTCTTTTATCCTAGCCAAATACGTCACCGTAATTCCAAAAGTTTTCCTTGTATTTATTTATCTCCTTATGTCAATGAATATACCTTTTAGTTAAAATTGAGATGTATTTATCGTATTTTGATTATATTTTACCGATATATTATCTTTATTTTGGTATATCCTGTCGAAATCTTACACATTTAACTTGAATTTACAAAAATTCTGTTTAAATATGTTAATAAGAGCTTTGAAAAACTAAAATCCAAAGTGAAATGGCTGAATTTGTGATTATAATTGAGTTAATATGTATAGAAATCTTGAGAATTTGTATTGAAAATCGGAAAAAATCCCTTAAAGATTTCTAATATTGGATAATGTTTTTTAGGATGGTATTATCTGCTGATTTTATATAGTTGAATGTATATTAATAGTAATGGATTTATATAGCTTCTCTAAAATGAAAAATATGTATTTTTTGACAAATTTTCACTAAAATTGAAAAAAAAATCTTTATCAGAGTAATTTTTTTCATCACTGTGTAAACTGAAAAAACACCACATGCCAGAAAAGTTGAGATTGGGTTTTATTTTCATCGTAAAATTTCCTAAAAATAAGCTGAAATTATTCGATTAAAAAATTCACAATTTATAAAAAATATCCATCGGTTTTAGACCTTCAAGATCTTTACAGATTTTCATCCGATTTTAATAGAGAAGTTTCGTAATGCATTTTAATTCTCTACTAAATATTTCATTATATAAATAACATCATGTACTGCGAATGTATATAAATATACATGTTTATTACCTTTTTTACATATTTATATATTTTAATAAGAGGTTATATTACATATTTTGAAAAATTTTAAACCGAATTCAATGCAAAAATATTCTAAATATTCTATTTTTAGGAAATTTTTCCTATTAAAAGCTATAAAAATATTTTTTACTTAAAAGCTTCACCAAATTATGTTTAAATTTTATAGCTCTTTCTCTTTAATAATTTTTTTTATCTGTTACGCATGAATACTGAGTTTTTTAAGGTGCTTTTTTCTTTCTAGGGATTTTTACTAATTATAATTTTTGTAACAATAATTTTTTTTAGCTTTTTGATAATAAAAAATAATGAAGTATAAGGATAAAATTAATATTTTTTTTACTATATTTTCGCTGTAATATAAAATTCATAACTAAGAGCTATTACATCATCGGTAATATTATGATTAATTTATTTTTAGTTTTTAATCTGTAAAACTCTCTATTTTACCTGTATAAGTCATTAAAAAAAATTTGAAGATATTTATTTTGAATATCGGAATTATGAATATCAGAAATATAATTTTCAAAGATTTTAGAAAATACATTTTTTCACTATTTATTTCAAAATTTATTTATTGTATTATTAAATCTTAACTATTACTTATATCTATCCTTTTTATAATCTTTATTTTTATGATATTTTTTCTTTTTCAATTAAATTTGAAATTTTTTGTCGCTTTTTCAAAACAATCGTTAAAACGTATATTTTCCATTAAATTCATTTTAATAACACAAAAAAATATATCTTTAATTCTTATAGATCACCTTATCTAATTATTCAAATAATAATACGAATATAAAGTTTCCCCTTACTAAAAATCAATCAATCAATAATATTATATAAAATTTTCGAAATATTTTTGCTTTTATCGGATTTTTTTTTTGAGAATTTTCGCTATATCAAGAAATTATCTAAGAAAATCTCACCAATAAGAGCCCCTGATTTAATCATTTTATTCGTGTAAAATCAAAATTTTCTTTCATTTTTTGTGCTTTTCAGGTTATCCTTACAGTATTTGTTTTCTCTAAATAATTTTAAAGGTTAATGATGATAAATAATTAATAATTAAAAACTGAATATTTATAAAGTAAAATATTTCAAAATGTTATAAAAGTTCTTGATAAATTTCAATCAAAAAATCATTACTAAAAAAAGAATGTAATTTTTTCTATATTTGAAATTTTTAATGATCTGTTAGATGAAATTTAAACAAATAATTAAAGTTAAATAATAGTGTTTTACTAATTAAAACATTTTTTTATGATAAAATATTGAATTTTTGCTAATATTATTTAAATTAAAAATTAATGGGAACGTTTTTCTTTATAATTTTAATAATAGAAACAATTTGAAAGAATATCAGCACTATAATAAATGTTTAAATTCTTTTTTTTCTCGAAAAAAAATCCTAAGCTGATTGAATTTTTATTTAAGTATAAAATAATTTGACGTTCCATAAAATATAAAGTTTAATAATTTGCAAAAAAATATTAATATAGCTAAAAATCACATTTTACCAAAAATAAATGCATATATGTATCAAATTTTTGATTAATATTATCTAAAAATATGATATTTTGGGAAGTTTTGAAATCATATGTTTATTTTTTATTAAAAATATGGAAAAAAAATTAGAATAGTTATTTTTTATGATATTTAACATTATTTTATTTTCAAAAAATTATATACATTATAAATTTATTTAAAAAAAAATATATTTATGATAATATTTATAATATATGGTCTAAAAGATAATTCCGAGCTTAAAGAAGGACAGATTAGTTGAGAAGTATAGTAAAAAACAAAATCATATTTTTTGGGGGGGGGGGATTAAAATATAATTATAGCATGCTTTAAATAGATGATTTTTAAATAATTTTTTTAATAATTCTGAGATTTGACATTATAAAATTAATATCCTAAAAAAAAAAAATCAAGTATATAAGTTTAAACTAAATGATGCTCAGCAAAACATTAAATATTTAAATAAGACTGAAATAATGGGGTTATGATATCATATAAACGCACTTTTTAATATTTGTGATAAATTTTAGCTGTGTTTTCTTAAAATAACCTGTTTTATAGGATTTAATGTTTTTAAATAGATTTTCTTATAAAAATATTAATATCTCACAATAGAATCTAAAATAAAATAAAATCTAAACTGTTTAGTTTAATATGTTTGAATATGAATTTATTTACAATTTGGACATTTTTCTAATATTAATACTTATAACTAATAGGAAATATGGATTTTATCATTTTTTCATAAGACCTTCATAATATTGGAAAAATATATATGATTTTTCGAATTTTAACTCACTCAGATAAATTCCTTGATTTTGATTATGTATTTTGAGTTTTTTGGGGTATTATAACAAAAAGAATTATAAATTATCAAATTAAATGGTGCATATATCAGGATAAAATGGATTTTATTTCTAATTATTAACCATTTTAACTTCACTGTGATAAATCCCATAATTTTCTAATAAAAATAATAGACTTTTTTAAAGCTGTATAAGATTCTTTGTAAAATTATTTTAATTTTTTTGAGGCATGATTTATTTGACAAATATTTAAAAAAGTTACGCTAAATATAAAATATAATTTTTGTTAGGGATAATTAATTTTTTTTTCCAAAAATTAAATTAAATTTCAAGATATTTAAAATTCTAATTAAAAAGTAATATTTTAGCTTAAGTAAGCTCAATATCATAAATATGATAAAACTGATATCATAAATTAAGAGAAAATTAGTAAATAGAATTGATTTATTATTTCAAAATTATGCAATCTAACCATAAAAAATCTGAAATTTTTTATAGCACACTTTATTATTATATTATAAGCGAAAATTAGCCACAATATATTACTTAAAACCGAATTAATCGACTTAAATATGCGTGTGTGTTATAAATTAAATAATGCTATTAATTTTAGTCGAAATCAAAAAAAATCAAACCTCATATCTACCGTTTAATACATATATAACAACAGCTAATTTATATTTGCAAAATTTTTATGACTATATTTTAGGTAAAATAAGAAATTTCAGCGCTTATATCCTTAATTAAAAGAAAAAAATCACAGCTAATCAGTTTTTATACAGTTTTTTATCAAAAAAATAAAATTTATTTTAAAATATAAAAATTTAAATACGAGTTTTTTGATATATCATTGAGCGGTTTTCAAAAATTTTTAAAAAGATATTATAGTCAACTAAATATGAAAAAAGTATTATAATACTAATAATATTTACGATTATTTATTCGGATATTTTTTTATTAAATTATCTCTTAATTAAAAATATATCTGCATATTTTTCACACATAAAAGTCTGAACATTTAACTTTTTTTATATTAAAAATTTAATAAACATAACAATATATATTTTATTTTTTCTAATTCCAATTCAATTTTTTTAATTTTTTTTTTTTAGAATGATATTTAAATCCGAACTATTATTTTTTATAATACTTTAATAATTTATAATAATAGTTCAGTGGGGGGATGGATTTTTATAATTTTTTTATGAATATTTATTGAGCTAAAATAAAACGTTAGTAATAATTTTTAAAGTAAAACTGTTTTATTAAATTTCAATTTTTTATTTATAGATTTTTTTTTCCCAATTCATTTAAATTAGGGGTTAAAATTTTGTTTTCAAAATTTTATATGTTATTATCTATTTTTTTTTGGAAAAATTATTTATGCAAGATTTATAAAAGGATTTTTTTTGGTAGATTGATATTTGCTATAGTAAATATGATTATGTTTTAATAGTTATTCCCGGATATAAAATTAACATGTGTTTGAAAAAAAGTTATCAATTATTAAAAATATTTAAAATGTATAATTATACTTGAAGGGATTTTATCTTGTCATTAATTAATTTATAAGCGTGTATATGCAGTATATAACATTTAAAGTATTCTTTTTTACCCATCAATATTTTCTATAAATTATTAAATAATAACTCAAAAATTTCAAATTCATATTACATTTTAGCAGTATTTTATTAGATTAAAAAAGTTTGAGCTAATATGATAGTTAAAAAAATACCTAAATAATTTTTTTTTTTTTTGCTTTTTTTGAAATCTGTTTTTATTAAAATGAAATTTCATTAAACTATTGAAAAAAATATACTTCTCACCATATGGTATATAATTCATAAAAAATATTTGGTGTCAAAAATTAAGAAAACATTTTATATTTCTCTAACTAAATATATTTAATTATGAAAATAAAAAAACTGAATTTTCATAGTTTTTAGGATATATAACGAAATAGTGTCAAAAAAAAAGCTTAATAACAGATAAAAATAATTAAATCCCAGTTCGGATGTGTCTATGATCAATTTTTAAATAACAATTTTACCTCATCCTAAATTAAAATTTCCCATAAAAGTGATATTATAAAACATAATTAAAAAAATAAAAAATTATCCCTTTTAAAAAAATTCTCAAATAGTTTTTTCTTGGTTTTAACAGTTTTTAACTTTAAAATAATACTTTTCATTATGTATAAATGTATTTAATAGATTTTTTTTATTTAAAGTCTCTCTAAGATAAGTACACAATATTGAGCTGAAACAAGTTTTCGAATTTTTTTGGCCACCGCACAATTCAAACCAGCTAAAATTAAATTTTGGATAGTTATAAATTGAGAAAAATTAACTCGGTCAAAATCTGACCACAAAACACCTCAAGCTAAAAAAAAATAATCAATAATTCGATAATTCATATCAATCAATATTTAGGCGTTTAAAAAGAAAAGGAGATTTTTAGAAATATTTGAGAATAAAAAACTTTGATAAAATGATTTTTATAAATTAATACGGTTTGGTTTAATTTATTAACCCTTTAAAGTTTGTAAGTATGTTTAAATCAAATTTAAACCAAGTTAACGGATTAAAAGTTATATTTTATTCGAATAATCAGATATTTTGCTTGAATTAAGGAAATTATATCGGTCCAAGAATGCAAAAAATGTTAATAAATCATTTTTGATTAAAATTAAAATTAAAATATCCATATAAATAAAATAAAAAATCGCATAATATTTAATATATAACAATTCCAAAAAATTATAATAGAAACAATTTTTTATTGTGGTTTTTTAGATATTCATAATATCTAATTATATTTTGCTAAAAACAAGATAATAATAATAATAATAAGTAATACTATGCATAATTTATTTATTTCTAAGTTCTTTTTGTTAAATTATTTGTTTAAATATATAATATACATAATATTTTAAAAAAACCAACTAAACGGCTAATATATTGAATCGAATTTTTTTTAAAATGCAAAAGTTAATAATATAAGAAGTTTAAAGTTTTTAAATAAAAAAAATCTGTGCTTTTTACACAAAAACTTATTTTTTTACCTTTTTATTTGTTGATTTTTTAAAATTTATTTGCAAAGTATACTAATATTCTCTATGATTACATTGAAGAAATCATAAATCGTTTTTCAAATAAATATCAAAATTTTAATTTCGGATGTTTTTTTTATCTTCATAAGCATATTTAATCGAAAAAAGCAATATCTAAATAATTATTTTTTAATTTTTTAATAGATTTTATAAAGGTCGTCTTATATATGGCTAAATAGCAATCAAATATTTGCATTTTCTTATTTTTTAGTATTAAATAATATCTATTGAATAATTTTTGTCATTTTTAAATTTTTACATTTTTACATTTTTAATTCAGTAATATACCAAAAAATTTTAAAAAAAAATCCACAAAATTTAGTTTTTTCAACATATTACTTAATAGGATGAAATAACAAAATTTTCAAAAGTTTGGAATGTTTTTTATTTTATTAATTTTTTTCGCAAAATTTCTGGTAAATTTATAAGATTAAAATACGGAAATCTTAATTGAATAATTTTCCGAGTTTTTTCCGTTTTATTTCATAAAAATAATCTGTAACTTCAATCAATACCGTGAATAAAATCAGTTTACAGGATCACATTGATCTTTAAAGATTTTTTATATATATTATCAAAACTTTCCCGTCTATTTAATTTTTTTTTTTCAAAAAAAATGTGCTATATTATGTTATTTTTATTTATTTAATTTAAATATTACATTTTTCTCGAGTATATACATGCTTAGTTGTGCATAGAACAATATCGTTTTAAAAATCAAATTATAGATCTAGTTAATTTTTTTTGAATAAGTTTAAATAGGGGTCTTTCGTATAAGAAAGAATAATTATAGGCAAATAATAATTTGAAGCACCGAAAGATCTAAATTTAAAATGTATAGAAACTAATAATAAATGCAATAGTAAAAATATGAAAAAAAAATAAAAAGCCAAACTTTATTTTTTTTTATTTTTATTTTGCATATTTTAATCATAGCTAACATGAAACAGAGTGCCACAAGTTCGAAATAATTTATTTGATTAAAATAAAAGTATTCAGAGACTTATAATTATGAAAATTTCTTTTTCATTTTAATTTATTGTAAGAAGAAATTCGAAAATATGTGAATCGATATATTTTATTCTTATTATTTTTTACGAAATTTTCCTATATTTAAATATTAATAAGCGTCCGGGAGCTATTTCACGACATTTTTTTCGTAAATTTACTATTTTTTATAAATGAATATTTATTGAATATCTTATATTTTTTTTTTCGTGATGGATATGAACTAATTGATTGATTTTTTTAAAATTTTTTTTCCAGAGCTCCATTTTTTTTAGAGTAATGCATACGGATGTTTTAATTATATTTTCGAATCCTTTAATTTCAGACAAGATCAATACAACATTTAATTGTAATATCTTTAATGTATAAATCAGTGTTAAAATATGGAACCGAAAATATACAATATTGGATATAAATATTCGTAAAAATAACAAATATGTGATCCCCCCCCCCCCACAATATATCAATTTACAAAAAGCTTATACATAAAAAATTTACCAAAAAACCCCCCGATTTATTATTATTATTATTGACTTTTTAACCTAAATTTCTTAGATAAAAGAGAAATAACCATCTAATAGAACAAACAAACAAATAAATAATCCGTTTTCTGTGATTTTTAAATATTTTTTTAGTATTTTATTTGGAAAATTTTACTGTTTTAATTCCATTATCCTACTAAAAATCTTTTTACCGATCTAGCTTTAGTAAAATATATTATTTATTATTTATTCCATTTATTTTATAAAAGCAACAAAAAAATAAAAAAATTCTTTTTTTTCGCTTTTTTGCAACTTAATAGTAAAATAAACAATATGTTAGCCGAAATTTGGCACTGTTTTATGTTTGGATAGATAATTTGATCAATAATTTTATTATAAAAGGAAATATGTCCAATTGTTTGATCTCTAGGCATTAATTAATTAATTTGTA
>LSSL01000818.1:15561-62796 GCA_001953115.1 Smittium mucronatum | reverse complement strand
GGAACTGCGGCTATTGCCAGTAGAATCATTGGCCAATTCGCCAAAATGATTATTCCAAATTTCAAGCTTTTTGTTTTTTTCAGTTATAATATTTTTATTTTTATCATACACCGGGCCGTCCGAAATACTCCTGTGCGTGTTCCCAGTGTATGATTTGATGGTTCTCCAGTAGTTTTTGGAGTCATTATTGATGATTTGTTCATATAGTAATTTCATTTTTTCATCGTAGTAAATTTTGCGATCAGATTTTATTGCATTAATTGCGTTCTATTTGGCAATTACGTAATCGATTTTGTCGATTTTGCCAAGCCGATAATCTTTAAATTTATTCCTACGATTTTTGATAGTAGAAATCGTTTTTTTGGAAAGAGATTTTGACCCAACTTCGGTAGATGCAGCATTGGCTTGAAGCCGCTTCGATTCTGCCCATACAGTATCAATAATGCCTTCAGAAAGCTGATTTAGATCCATATTAGCATCAATTAATGGGCTAAATCTGTTACTATTGATTAATTGGTCGGCGGCGAGCTGGCTTAGTGTCGATAATATAAAAAATGGTAATAGAAATAAACTTTTTTTGGTAATGGAATTCAGCAATTTTATTGGCTAATTCAAATAAAAAAATCTAAAGGAAGAGAGAGGGCCTGAATAGGCTTGACTCTGGCTTCACTAATCCCAAAGGACCCGCCTATGTAACAGCCAATAGACATTAGAACCGAATTTATTAATTTTATTTTTAGGCTAACAGGTACGTCGCTACGTTTCAAGAAGCTATATGCAGCGTAGAATGCCTTTCTGGCCTTTAATTTATTGCCCAGATATCCATGTTTGGGAATCTTTATATTCATTAATTAATAGTCCTGATTTGTATCTAGTAGCCAATAGTAGTCTGGCACCACCCTTAAATGGGAATAGAAATAAACTTTTTTCAGAGAATGTAATTCCGCAATTTTATTGGCTAATTCAACTAAAAAAATCTAAAGGAGAGAGAGAGAATACGAATATGAATATACCAATAATAATTACGCTAAGTTTTAAAGCAAACTGAAATGTTATTCCTAACAACGATGCTGGCGCTTTTCGAAACAAACATAAGAAAACAGGGAGTAAAAAAAATAAAATTATGACCCAAAAAGAAAAGACTAGATAAATTTATTAAGGAAATAACCAAAATGTCCTCTAAACTATTTAACCAATAAGAGAGATATCACCAATGTTTTTCAGATATAGGGACGGTGTTAACATCAACACCCTCCTTGAACCAGCGTTCTGACTCAGAGATCTTAACATCGTTACAACTCATTTGTCTCTTGCGCATGAGACCGTTATCGGCAAAAGTCCAGTCTTCCAGACCGTAGGATCTCCACCACTGACCAGATTCATCATGATGCTCATACCAAAACTGGACAGCAATTTTATTATCAGTGAAAGCAAAAAGCTCCTTTCTTAACTTATATCCTTTCTCAGTTGACCATTTATCCTTGAGAAAAGCCTTTATCTCTTCAGTCCCTTTGATGAATTTGTCTCTGTTTCTCCAGATACTATCAGCAGTGTAACCCTTGTGGACTTGGTTATAATCACAAGTGTTCCACAAATCCTGACCTGCCTTAACCTTTAGTTTCGCAGTTTCAAGAGTGAATGGGGGTACTAGGGGTGCGTTAGACATTTTTAGAAAGCAATTATAAACCTAAAAAAGTAACGAAATATAGAATCCACAGGATAAAGCTTTGTTGAGGGTGTTAATCGTATAGTATACAAAGAATTGTTGTCTTACTGAAAAGTTAGATATGAAAACTTTACCTTTATATACTTTTCCTGATTTTATGTATTATTGTTAAGAAATGATAAGCTATGTGATATCAACATTATAGAAAACAGATCATGCTTCTGTGCCAATACAAAATAGAATTTCTATATTTCAGCTTTCCATTAATTCTCCGTTATTAAAAAGTTGTTTTTGAAATGAATTAGTAAATCTAGAACCGGATTAAAATTGTATTAAGTATAATCTGCATAAAAAACAAAATTAATCCAATTTTTACAAATGTTCTAAATTTGAATATTCCGCGCTTGGGTTATTGGATGGCTTTTTGACCCTGTTCTAAGTTGGAATATTTTGATTTCTAAGAAATTGAGGTATATTTGGATCCATTAACCCTTTCGGTGCAAAAAAATGCACTGAATTCCCATTTGCTAAAATTGAAATTTATTAACAATCATGAATAAATCAAACCAATTAAAAGGCTTAATTTTTAGTAAAACGTAAAGATTGACCGAAAAATGAATATAGTTTTTATTCAGCCGGCCACGATAGGGTTGAATCTTTCGGGTTTAAATCCTAAATAGCCCTAATACAAACAAACTTAATTGAGTCTCGATCGATATATTGCCAAATAATTATTGATATTAATAAACTAGATGTGAATTTTATTGAATGAGAATCTAAAAATGCAATAAATCCGCGATAAAAAAAATGAAAAAATAGAATCTTAACTCTTTCGTCGCTATTTGGCTATTTCGTGCCATTTTCATGGCCAATATTTATGTTGGCTTGATTTCCATTCAAAAAATTAGCATTCTATTGGCCGATCTGTTGAAATTGGCAAATATGTTTGTATAGATTTAGCAAATCGGAGTACTTAGCACTCATTGAGACTAAAGAGTTAATATGCGCATCCTCCCAATTCCGACTTGTGAGCCAAATAAAGTGTCAATTATTTCAAATTTATATCTTGGCATTTTCAACTACAGGCTTTGCATAATCACACTACATATTTGTAAAAAAAAAATCTTCCCTATTCAGTAAAACGTTAGTTTTTTGTCCAACTCATTTCCTGCCATCGGAAATTCACTAATTAAAAGAGGCATTTATTAACTATTATTGGTCTCAAAGGTCTCGTCGACAATGAGGTTTTTATGCTGAAAAGCGATTGAAAATTACAAGGACAATTCTTTGGAGCCAAACAGTTTGTAGCTGCTGGGCGATGATTACTAATGCTGATAGCTGAGTCAAACATTAATAATTACAAAAGTCTTTTTGTATTAATAATTCTAGGCACTATTATTGCCTGCCATTATATAATTGATTCTGATTAGATAAATAATGAATTACTCAACGCTTTTATGGATATCATGATAAAATGCAGTATTATTTTCAATCCATACAAATGACACATCCTTTTCGAAATCAGACACCTTATTTTTGCATGAAAAGCAAAAACTTTGCTAGTAAATCTTTACTCTCTCCTAGTTAGGAAATAAGATATGATCTCATGCCAATTTGATAAGCTAATTAATGAAATAAAGGTTAATTATATTGCTTCAATTCGAATCATAATATATGGGAGATTCTTTTCAAAACCAGACTTTTTTTTACTGTGTAAACCATTGGCCACTTTTGGATTTATTTAAAACCTGACCAATAAAAATAGAAAAACATACTAGCTCTAATAAATTTTCAACATTTTACCAATAGAAAACTATCTTCTAAAATTCATATTTTGAATTACCCAACAATCTACATTTAATCTTAGCACCATATTTCCGGATTAGGAAAGTAGTAAAAATTTAGTAGGAAAGTGTCCGCTCTTAAAGAGAATCTCCCATATGGCTTGTTTATTTGGGATAGTTTTATCAAAACCAGGCATTTTTCTATGTATACCTTTGACTAAAATATTATTTAATCATATTCAAACCAATAAAAATGGGAAAGTATTAGTTTTAATATCTTATCCATTTTTTTCTAATAGAAATTTTTATTTTGTGTTCCCAATTTTGAAATGCCCTACTGGTATATTAACAAATTAAAAAAGAAGTGTAAATTAATTAGAAAAGCTTCCTCGCTAAGAGAATCTCCCATATTCAATGATGTTTAACACTTCGTCACCAAAATTACCAAACAATTCTTTTTTCATAATAGGAATCTTGTAAAGCTAAAATAGCACAACAAATAAAATATAATTTAACTCATGTGAAAATTAAAGCAGCACTAAAACCGTCTATAGATGTTTTACAACCTAATCTACTAACTGTTAAATATTTGGCGGATTCTTTAAAAACCGGACGTTTTTTAATAAAGTTTTCTTATTCCCCTTTAAGTATAAGAACAATTAATAATGGCAATTTTTTCAGTCCTTATATCATTTCGAAGAAGGGCGTACAAAAATGGCAGCCATTATTCAGCCAATACAATTAAATTTCATTAAAAATCAGTTCCTATAGTTGACGTAGTTTTTTTGCCCCCACCGAATAGAAGCTGAATAAGGTGTGCAATTAGGAATCCAATTTTTTTTGTCCCAGAAAGGAGTAAAACGCTATATAAAAATAATACTTGCTAGAAATATAAAACACTCAATTCACTATTTTTAAATCTAAATACATTTATACCAATCGTAAGTTGAAATAATTAGCCTAAAAGATTTTGAGCAACATAGCGTCTAGACTTTCTATGAATCTCCGATTAAACACTTTCTGATTTCAAAAACTAATTGAATTATTATTTGTTGAATCAAATATACACAATTTGATATTTTACCAGGTTATCCAATTAAATATGCTATCTTAAAATAATAGTAATCTTTGACAGAAAGTTGAGCAATAAATTTTGCTTATACAACCCCCCCCCCCCAAAGGTTTAGTGCCATTTATTTTTACCCGAACCTGAAAGGGCTTAGCATTTGGAACATCTGCTAAAATTCAGCAAATGGTTCTTAAATTAAGTCCAATGATGTTTTGGGGTGTCGTCAATATTCGCGTTCTACCATTTCGTAAACTTTTTCTTACCATTATTTTATATAATCAAGATTATGCTGTCAAATAAATTATGAATTTTTTTTAAGCTATGCAAGTTAAAAATCTATATTAAATTTTATTTATTGGTATAAAATTGTACGAAATGCTCATTATGCCAATTGGTATTATACTAATACCCTTAAACCCATTTGGGACAGATTAAAAGTTCAAAATATTTTTTGTAAAGTTGAATTTACTAAGGAATATAATATGGCTTTGTATTTCTTCAAGAGCAGGTTTTTACAAAACCCCATTTTAATTTGAAAACCATGCTCTATAATCAATTTTTTTAGGATTATTTATTAATTTATCGGGGTTTTAATTGATTGCTTTTCACCTCCCTGTCTCCAAAAATCGATTTTTTTACCCTCCTTTCTTTTGTAGGTTATATATTAAAGCTATGCTATCAAATGGTTTTCTGGTCGACTATTTAAATTCTTGTAGTTAGAATCTGATATAATTATACATATATAGACAAATTTAAACTTATATTATGTTCTTGAAACCATAAAATATATCATGATAATACATCCTTATTTTTTCAATTCGGCAGATAATTATATTTCTAAGACGATTTTTCTTTCATAGTTTTCATTGCAAATTAATTATGATATTTTTTATTGTTAAAAATATCGAAGAATTGCACAAAATCACAAAAAAAAAAGTTTTTATTGGTCTACTACCAATTTCAGATGGTTTTTATATTTAAATTCAATAAATTCGGAAAGAGAAATAGTAAATAGAAATAAGTAAATTGCTCACTTAATCAAAGAACCTCTCATTTATTAGCTCAGTCGGTTTCGTAATGAAACCTTTCTAGAAACTAATTAGAAATTTAAAAATAAGACAAATGATTTTAGCAATAATGCTCAAAAGTATATTAACACAGAGAAAAAAAAAGATCTTGTGTAAATAGATGCAAATTAGGGTTTTTTAAGTTGAAAATTAATATATTATGTAATATTTTTCAATTTAATTTGGAAAATTAGCTAAATGATATGCTACATAATCACAATAAACTTATAAAGTTTTTCAGCCAACTATTTAAACGAGTTTGGTCTTCTAAGTCCATTAAATCAATATATCTTGCTTAGTTTTGTATTCGCTTTATAATTTAAGATGAAATGTATTTTTTGTCGAAATCACACCACAATCCTATTAACTGGCCGAAGTTATGGATACTTAGATTGGCTTTTATAAAAACGCAGAATTATACTAAGTTATTTGAATACATCTCAGCTATTTTAAACATCAATTGCCCGGATAAATTTAAATTTTGGATAAAAAATAATGCACTCTAGATTTATTTATTTTTTATCACTGAATTTTATTTTAAGATAACGTCATTAAAAAATATACTAAAAAAATACGAATAAATAGAAAAAGAAATAAAGAAAAGAATATTATCTCAACTACAATAATCTCCTCTGTCGGACTACCGGCTGTGTACCTACGGGAAAAGGGTGCAACCTATCGACCAAAACACCCCCCCTGGTATTGCTTCAAGTAGATTTATGACAGAGGCTTCAACAGTTATGAATTAAACTCTTTGTCAATGAACAATAGTTCATTAAAGCTACTGAGCTCATAGTCAGAACCTACTTGTAACAGGATTTGTAACATTAGGCCCCTACCCGAACATGGGTCTGATTGACATGGCTTTCTTACAAATAGCTGTTAGACTCTGAGATCCGTCTGAATATCAAACGCTGGACTTGTGCACTAGACTATGTCTCAGCTGTGCTAAACGATAGGTTCCTTCTGTTTCTAGATAGTCCTCCTCTGGAATCGCTATCCTCCGAATCGCTGTGCGCTATCTCCACATCTCAAAACCAAGAATAGTACAGAGCTATGTGAAATTTTGGTTTAGTGTACTTCGAAAATTAAAATATCAAGCCCCTAAACCACGGCAAGGTATTTCACTCTTGGGAGAATGTAAGCCAGATCATCAAAAAATTTCTCTCTTTGTTTAAAATATTAAGATATCTTATAAAAGAATGCATTTTCATTAAATCTCAACTCAACTAGTAGAAAAAATATATCCGATTACCAATAATTTTTTTTTACTGAGGATTCAAAAAATTTAATAAAAAATATGAGTTAAATGCTATTATCACCCTCCCCCCCTCCTCCCGTCAATTTCTTACAGTTTGTATCGCCTTCTCACCCAAAAGTGGGCATTAAAACATCGGCTTAATGTTCTAAGTTTTCTACTTTAAGATATAAATACAGCAGGTATTATATAAGATAAAAACATAACTTTTTTAGAATAACCAATGCATTAAAAAGATCTGGAAGGGAAGGATGTGTATTTTAACCCATAAGAAGATTTTAATATTTATATTAAAATTAAATTTCGAGAATCATAGCTATCTAGATTCAGGGAGCTAGTCTAAAAAATAGATCCTATATCTCTTAAATTATTCATTTCTTTAATAAAGATACACTAAGCTTGAGATTAAATATCTCGTTTATTAATCATGGCCTGATCATATGCGAACTCATGGGGGTCTACTTAAATTCTCGAAAAAAATTATTTCCACTTTAAATTTAAAATGGTAGACTATTTTAGTTGATTCTTTAATATTGGACAATAATTTTACAAATAAAAAGCTGCTTAGTTTTTTATGAAAAGATCTCACATTTTTTATTTCTTTCCCGAACTCAATAGTTTATAAAAGATTTTTTTAAAAAATTTTCATCTACATTTTAATAAAGATAATAATCACAATACATTTTTTCAATTTATAATTTTTTGTGAATCATTTGATCTTATGATTTTTTTTTAAACAATATATCTCCGTATTAAAAATACTCTGCATCTTAGTTTATTATGGTTGGGTATTTCTAAAAAGTTTTATTTTAGAAAAAAATTTCGAAATATTATATCCATTTTTCCAAAAATAAAACATCCTAGTTATAAAATCACGGCATAATACAAAGAATATAACAAAATTTTATATTTGAGCCCTATTTAATCAATTTAAATGCCAATTTTTATATTAATATAGCTAGATTATTATTATTATTATTATTATTATTATGTTTATTTAATTTAATTTTATCAAAATCTATAAATATTTATTAAATTAAAATAAATAAAGAATTATTTTATTTATTCATAGATTTATGTAGAAGCATTCAATTTATAGATTTGCTGCATTTCATGGTAAATTTTTATTAATAAATTTATGTGTTTATATAAAATATACCAGTACTTACTCCTATCCTGAAAAAAATAATATATAAGAATTATCTTATCCTTTTTAATAATTTATGAAATATTTTTTTCTGAGAACTATTCACTATGAAGCTTTTTAGGATGCATAATATTAAATTCCTACTTTAAGAGGTTTTATAATTCTATCCTAATCAGTTTGAGGGGAGTAATTATAGAAAAATTTGCTGTTAAAATTGAAATGATTAATTTGGTGATCAAAAGTTATAGATGATCTATTAATAAAATTTTCATTTAAATTTTCATAAATTAAGAGTTTTGAATAAAAAATAGGGCTAAATTATTTCTATAAATCTCAATTCTTGGATTCCAAATATTGAAAAATCAGCTAACTGATATATCAATTTTATTTAAATATTTTTTTCGAGGGTCTTTATTTAATAACCAAAAAAAAAACTCGTATACCTCAAATAATGAACTTAAAATTAATATAATAAAATTGTGTTTATAATTTTAATTTGCGCTTGTTTAACACATCTAAAAAAAAACAGTTAATCTAACGAATTTTGAAGTATTTATCTAAAAAACTTCTCATAATAAGGGGATAGTATTTTTTTTCATAAAGTTTTTTAAATTGAAAATTACAAAAAATTATTTAAAACAATTCAATAACATTCTATAAAAAAAACATTTTCTAAATATTATGCAATATTTTTTATAAGCCTATTGATAAAAATTTCTTGAGTATATTCCAGAAGACAAAAATATCTTAATCCAGCAAAAAGATAAATTATTTGTATTGGAATAATGATTAAGTTTCCTATATAGCATTTTTTTCAAATTGAAAAGTTTAAAAAAAGTTTTTTAGAAAATGAACATAATAGCAAAATCTTTTTTGATACTTTCAAAAAAAGATAAAAAATACATCTCAATTATTCACATGTTTTTAACCCTATTAGATGTCTTAAAAAGTCGAGATTTGGATATTGTTTAACAAATTCAAATCGTAGTTCTAAAACACGAATATTTTTTTATAACTACCATCCGATATATTTTTAAATATCCAAATTTTTATAATCTTATTAATTTCAATTCCAATTGAAATTTATTCCCATTATTTTTTATCCTAATAGTTAAATTAATGATTTCATTTTTTTTTGTGTGGATAATATTAGAAATATATTGTCAGTGAATAAAATTTTAAAAAACCCTGTAAAATGGAACGATTAGCCTTAGTTCAAGCTAATCATGCTTAATGAAATAAAATGACTTTTAAATCATTCCCTTTTTACCAATTTTTAGTAATATCTAGGAGTCGATTCACTTCATTGATATTATATTATTTTTTATGTCACATCACATTTTTAATCGACCGATATTATTAATATGAAAGATTTTTTGCATATTTATCATAATAAAACCATATATATATATGTATATATATATATATATATATATATTTCTTTGTGTATTTATTTATAACCGTAAATATCCGATTAATTTTCTAAAAATTCATTTTTATTTCGGGATTATTCACTAAAAACAAATTTAATTTGAAAATTGCCTATTAATAACAAAAAATATCTGTTTGAAATAAAAGGATTTATTAAAAACCCCATTAAAATTTAATTACTATACTAAATTCTGAAAAGACTTTAAAAAAAGAATGAAATTGAGGAATACTTGCACTAAAAATTTTCTCAAAATACATTTACTAAAAAGATATAAAGAAAAGCTAGTGAGTTTAACATTTTTTGCATTTTTTTTATTGCTAACATTCAAATTTAAAAAATTGTAGATAATTATCATATTAATTAATAAATAAATCTGAAAATAACATTAAAACCAAACTAAAAATATCCAAGAACGAGATTGGAATATCTGAATATTAGAAAATTCCCAGCTTTTGGAACAAATAATTTTAATTTTTTTCTCACATTTCAAGTATCTGAAAATCTTTGGACTTGATTTTTAATTCAATTTTAGTGAGCATATTTGGACTGAAAATTTAAAAACCATTTTATAGCCCAAAGCATGGGTGAGAAATATAATTTCTGATTCGGTTCATATTTTTCGAAATTAAATTAATTATATATTATTATCCGGGGTCAAGAAATATCAAAAAAATAATAATAATGGTATATTTTTCGAGAAGGAAAATAGTATGCGGTCATATTTTCTCAATACATTAGCTTCAAAAATAAATTAATTTGAAGAAAGAAGAACACTCTATATTTATCAAAGAAATTTATATTTATTTTAAGATGAATAACAGGTCCTTAAAATTTTTTTACCTTTATATATTGAATATATATATGTTTGGGTACTTGTGATTTTTTTAAAATATAATGTTATTGAAAAAACATTTAAATAAAAATATATTCAAAGAAACGGACAAGAGAACATTTAAACAGAAAAAAAGGTAATTCCTGATCAGAAAAAAAATAATAGATCTTATTTTAAAAAATCATGTGTTAACCGCAATATTAAAAAAAATATAGCTGATTTATCCCATAAAAAATTACTTCAACATATCAAATCCCGAAAAAAGGCTTAATCAAAACATTTATTTTTTATTTTGAGATTCTTTGTAAGATCGGACTCTTTTTTACTATTTATTTTAGTAAATTCAATATACATATAAATAAAGATAAAGTTATACAGTGGTACTTATAGAATTTCCATGTTTTTCAAACTGAGAAATCCTTTTAGGTTTTCTTATTTTCACCTGAAAAGTTTAAATTTAAATTTATTAGACTATTCTCAAATAATAAACCCAGAAAATTCAATAATTCGTTTCAGTTTTTAAAAAAAAAGATGAAAAAAAACCATTAATTCGTTTTCCCATCCACTAATCCTTTTCTATAGATAATATATTGTTTAGAAGAAGCCTTTTTTACCTTTTTCAAAAGGAATTTAAGGCATATAAATCGAAAAAACATTGCATTACGAAAATAATCTACAAAATCCTTAAATTAAAAAGCTTGGGATTTCGATTATTCTAGAGATATTTGATTACTTGTTAATATAATTATTCCTATTTTGAAATAAAAAATTATATCTGATAGAGAAAAATTGTTAATTGGAAAGTTCTTTAAGTTTTTAGAAAATGGTAGATTCTCCTTAAAAAAAGAGATTTTCATGATTTTAATCCTCAATTCAGTTTGATAGAAACTGAGGCATACAAGCTAACAACAATTTTATTTTAATAGAATTTTTTTTTAATAATATTTAATCGCATTGTCTATTTTATTATCAGAGGAATCTATGTTGAGATTATCTTGTAAAAATATCTTCCCTTTTAGTTCAACATTTCAAACCTTGAATACTAAAAAATCAATTAAATCAATGGATTTTTTTTAAAAATTATCATCGGCAAAAAAATTATATATTGGAAAACCTAATTCAAATCGTTTTATTATTATAATTGGAATATTCTACCAATGACTTGGAAATTGATTATAGTTGTTCTGATTTTCATTTTATGGGATCGAAAAGGTTAAATGGGGCTCTCACAGAAAAAGAAAGTCAGTATTTCTAAAGAATACAAGATTTTAAAGCTGGTTTTCACAAAATTAAAAATAATATTTTATTGTATGCCTCTATTCATACCTTGAAAATATGCCTAGTGGGAATGTAGCCTATATATTGACAAATGGTAGTGAAATATAAAAATCAACTGTAATTTATTTATTACTTTTATTGTACCTTATTGATAGTTTTGTCTAATATTTAAATATTATTAATAAACTCCTCAGTTAAAAAATTAAAAAAATACTCCCCTATCATTCTAATCCTTTATATCTTTTTCGCTTTGTTTGCCATTATCTTCTTTTTGCTTACTTGATTCGCAAGGGTTTCACAGCTATCCATTGATTGTTGGAAAAGATATCTTTTTGGTTTCATATGTGTTTCCTGATGTTGTTTTCTTTATAATCAATCATTGTTGCAGTCAAGTATTTGATATTCTATAATATTAGTGACAATTTCACTATCATTGCAGTTTAAAAAATCCAGGAATTATTGATGCCCCTCCTCCCCCCTCCATGTTTATTGATAGCGGCTACTGAAAAACAAGTGGAATGTAAATCGATTATTAGTATTTATCTTAACTAATAATAAATATATCATTACACGTTTTAAATAATAAATATTTAAATGCTTACTCAAAATTCAAAGCATTCGAAAAGATTATATTTTTACATTTTAAATTTAACATAAAAAATCATCAAGTTATTCAGGGAAATATTCAAAATAATTGATGCCGTTTTTAATTTATAAGCTCGGGCATTGAAACTACCGGCTTAATATACATTTTCTTCCTTTATATGTAAAAAAAATTGGTTTTAATTTGGTTTTATAGTTTTAAAAAACTTTAAAAAGTACAAATTCATAATCTTTTATTCTTGAGAGTTAGTCAAAATATTATTTTAAGAATGCCTTCGTGTTTTGGTTTTTTAAAATTCAAATCGTATCCACAAGTTTTCGTCAATTCAATTGAAAGATAACCATGAAAAAATGCACTAACTATCTGAAAATATTTTTGCCAAATATAGAAATAAATGACATGATGGTACTGGATATTAACTTTGAGAGAACTTCAGAAACTATGAAGGATGCAATGTGCCTCACTATTAACCTTTTTACATAAGAAAATGATATTTTAATTAAAAATATAACCAATTCAAAAAAGTTCAAAGTGATTTATTGCAGAGATTTCGCAAACTTTTAAATTTTGAGAATTTTTTTTTGGATAACTAAAAGATTATAAATGTTGTAAATTCTATAAAGCATTCAGTATAATGGTGGTCTAACTTTATAGGGAAAAAATTCGTTATGGGTGATTCTTAACAATACCAGATTCTTTTTCCCACAATTTTATATGGGTATTTTATCATCAAAATGCAATCGGCTAATAAAAAAGTATGACTTAATGGATTATGATTAACTGATTCACTCAAGATCCACTTGAATACGTTATTTGCTAAAATTAAATATTCAAAGAGTAAAAAAAAACGTATTTTAAAATGTATTTTAAAATGTATTTTAAAATGTATTTTAAATAAATTGTAAGTAGGGGAAATATTTTTAAAATAGCATCTGAAGCTACAAAGAACAATGCAAAAATAAAAATAATTAGTTCATATTATTCGAGATTATAAGAGTATAGAATTAAGGATAAAAAAAAAGAGAATTTATTACTTTTTTTATACAAAATGAAATAGAAGTCAATGCTATATTTTTTGAGACGAAATAAAATCTATATCAAACTGAACTTTTTAAAACTTTTTTTTTTTAAAAAAAATCAATCAGAGCTTTCTATATTATCTTCTAGGGGGTTTTCTTCAATTTTCAGGTTCATAGTAGTTCCTTGGATAAAAGATAGACTTTGAAATGGGAGAGTTTCTTCGGACTTATTGTGTTTATGATGATCACAGATATCACCATTTAAATATCGTTCAATCCAATTGGGTTGAAATGAGCTTAGTTTGCAAAGAAAACTGGTTTCAGTATCTAATTAAATGCGGAGGGATTTTTTATGAAAGATGTTTTTTAAGAGAAAATATGAATGATATCCGAGTCTTTCTACTCATTTAAATATATAAAAGAGTAAGCCGATCTCTTTGGCTAAGGCTAAATAGTAATGGGGTTTAGAAAACTTACTAGAAATTTGTAAGTTTTGGGATTTTGGGGAGCAAATGATCTTATAGGTTAATGAAATAAACATTGGGTCAAAATATATATTTGGGTAGTCTGGAAAAAAAAAGAGAAGATATTATTGGAAATTAGTAAAGTAAGTGATGGATAATAACTATCAAAATAAAAAGGATTTGGATTAAATAACTTACGTTTATTCTTTAATGAAATTAAATCTCTTTTAATGAGATTTGTTGCCTTCAATGAATTAAAAAATTGAGGTTTCTGGAGATGGTTGAGAATAAGAGCGCTACTCAGAGGTTTACTATTTTCAGTTAAACGGTGATTATTTGTTATCGTGATCTTTTTGGGTATAGATTTCCTAAAAAAAGCTAATGACTTGCACTCGATGTAAGTCGATATATAGCTATAGAATCTGGAATATTGGGGCTAAGATTAAGAGGAAAATTCTTTTTAATGAAAAATATGCAATAAATTAAAAAAGTTTTAGTAATAAACGTTTCATTCAGAGAAAAAAACTGGTGCATATACACACCCATTTTATTAATAAGTTAAATTTGGGAAGGAATGCTAGACAAAAATAAAAAAGACAAATATGTTAATATGAGTTGGCGGGACTTACATATAACTTTCCTGTATATGATAATAAATCGCATTGGCTAAAATACTCAGAGACATCACTATACTCAGTAATTTCATCAGTAAAAAATGGATAATTTTGATGGAGATATAAAGAAAAAATATCTTTATCCACAGGTAATGTTTCCAAAATAGATGAGGCATCAGAAGAAAGTTGGCCTCTATCCTGGAGTTCATTTGGATTTATCTTATCTGAAGCACCAAATAAAGTCGAAGGTACACGCTTGGAGTATAGAACTTTTCCCAATGCGTGAAAAAGGCTTAGATTTTTATGAGGGTTTTGATTATTTGAATCCTCTGAAGATATGTCAAAATCACTAAAGCCAGTTATTACATAAAAATCGGATTCAAAAGACTTAATTTTATTTTTTATTGATGAATTGGAAGTTTTTTTTTTGTTAAAGTCAAATTTCAAATTAGGACTCAATAGACCATTGATTCTTTGAGGAGATTTAGAGTCAGACTCGGGGCTAGATACAGAGGCTGGATTTTTCAAGTTGGATACCATATGAAAAGAGTTTAAATTCAGTAATTTAACATCTTCCATTGTATTAGAATTATATTCTAATTTTGATATTTGTATTGAGGGCCAAATAATTTGCAAATTATTCAAGGCAGATCTAATATCACCACCGACACACTGTGATATGTTCTTAAGAGAATCCTCAGCGTTTCCGCTAATTCTCAATTGAATAGAACTAGGAGAGTTGGCATCAGCGCTTCCGTTTTGTAGATTTGAAAGATGTTTAGCTAAATTATTGTTCAACAATTGACTAGATTTATATAGGGTAGCTCTCATTAATAATTTCAGTAATATAGAGTTGGCAACTGGGTTGAAATTTATTCTGTGGCAAAATCCAGATTCTATGAATGAGGTTGGCAGTATATCATATATTGAAGATATATCATTTGAAGTACTAAAATCTAATTTTGATAATGAATCTCCGACTTGACCAGATGAGTTTGATCCGATTCTATTAAGTCTTCGATAGTTTTTTGATTCTTCAATAGAATCAAATACTGAGTTAGTATGAGAATCACTAAATATAATCACCATTGGAAATGAGTTAGATATTGGAGTTTTGATGAAGGTATTCATGGATTTCAAAAAGCTCTGATGAGTTTCCACGTTATTGAAATTTGGAATATCCTCTAAAAGAATCAATTTTTTTTTAGTCGGAGCATTTGATTTTATAAGAGAGGATTGTTTCAAATAATCTGATCTTGAATTTTCAAAAGAGTTATTCTTTGAATATGAAAGATTCAAATTATTATAGGATTGCGCCTGCCGGAGAAAATCTGAAAATTGTTTAGAAGTCCTTATTTCGTCTATAATTGAAAGTTTAAATAATTTTATACTTAGAGCAAAAAAAAAATTTAAGTAAAGAATATATATCGATTATCTTTTACCAATTTCATGATCAAAAGATCCCCTGTTATTATGTATTGAAACAGGGTTAACCCACTCCAAAACGTCAAAGTCGAGCTCTCGCGAAAGAGTTTTAATGACTGCTGTTTTACCACTACCAGATGGTCCAAGTAATATTAACACTCTGTTATGCTGTAAATATATTGATAAAAAAATTTTTAATGATAAAAAAATGCAAAAATAATTTCTACAATGATTTATTATTTTAATACAGGATGAGCAGAGGGGTTGTAAAGAGTATTCTTGAGCCAATGATAAACTTGATCGACCTTTTTAGCATTAACAGCGAGTTCATCCTTAATTTAAAAAGAAATGGGGTTATGAAATTAAATAGCCAAAAGCACCGAATAAAATAAATGAATAAAAGAGGCCAAGAAAACATAACATACTCTAGAATTTGGATATAATTCCAACCACCATATCGCATTATTGACTGAAGAAGGATTGCGAATTAATTCTTGGTCTTCAAATTTTTTTATGGAAACAGACTTTGAAGCTTTTATTGATTGGGAAAAAGAAGTTTTGTTTTTTGTATTCGAAGGGGTTTTGATCTAAAAATATATGAATTGAAAAAACTTTGAAAAAGAAAAAAATTTGCTAGCTGAAGAGATGATGAATACTTTTCTAGGATTCCAAGATATATAATCATCAGAGGATTCGAGATCGATTATATCCAGCTATATGTGAGCAATAAAAAAGGTAAAACAAGATTATTGGAACTTGAAAATTCTGGTTTTTAAAAAACAAATAGTGTGAATAACCTGATGGGCAGAATTAATTCTATCAGAAGTAGAATCAGAGTCTGAATAAATTACAGATCTTCCCTTAGTGGCTTTTGGATTTTTTACGCCTTTTTTATCTATAGATTATTTTTTATAAAGTAAAATAGACTTACGAAATTATAACAGCTGAGCTAAATCGTCTGAAAATATATATAGATTCAAATAAAATCGAACATGGAGGAATTAAAAATAAAATGCCTTTTTTATGGGAATACTCAGAGGAAGAATTGTGAGCTGGATTGTCTTTAGAAAATATAGATGAAGAGGCTATGGAGGACGTTTTTTTTCTTTCAGATTTTACCAAACTCGTTGAATTTGAGGAATTTCCTTCACTGAGTCTTTTTTTTGGTTTATCCTCGGGTTGATATAAAGAATCGGAATATTTTTTGTTTGGTATGGTTTTTTTCTGTTGTGGAAGTTGAGACCCTAGGGAGAATCGCAATCTGCCCTTCATAAAAATAAATGGTAAAAATATAAATAAAAAAGAAATAACACATAGCAAAATCCTTTATAAAGATTAAAGTAAACTATATCTAAGATGTTAGAGATTCAAACTTGTATAATAAAGAGGAAAATACCTTTTGGCTCATGCTTAAAATTACAAAGAAAATTTCGATGAGATAAAAAAATAGTGTGAGGAAAAAAACTTGTGCTTATTTGTGCTATAAATTATTTCATAGAATTTTTTTTTTTTTTCGGGAAATTTATTTTAAAGTTAATAAAAAGTTGTAAAAACTAATTTAAAACAAATTATTCCATAGAAAATCTAAAAAAAACTATCTACTCATGATGGAAATCCCTATACTCTGACTCTTTAACCATTTCAAGGTCAATAGTACAAAAGTGGGTTCCATTCATCGTTTAATGGTAACATTCGAATAGTAATTCTGGTTAACTACTGGGTATATCACTTTGTTAGACCAATTGAAATAACCAAACTATACAAATAGGGGTGGTTCAGGAATTGGGGGTCAGAAAGGGTTAACGGCTTGTAGAATTAATTGGTTTATCATTACACCTTTTCACTACCAAATTCGGAAAAAGTATGTTCTAATTGGGTTTAGTGAAAATCAATTCAAAAAAAGTAAATATAATAACGAAAAAAGTAAATTTCAATTGGACACAGTGCATTTAGATTCAAAAAAAGTGAAAATCAATTGATAAAAAGTGCAATCAATTCCAGAATAATTAACTTCAAGTTGGAAAAAAGTAAGTCCTAATTCGGAAATTATGTGTAGCTTTAAGACATCATGTCTGTATTATACTTGTGTTTCAAATTAGAACATGAGTATAATATATGAGTTAGCTAATTTCTTATTAGAGACTTTTGAAAAGATATATTTATACCATGGTTAAAGTTCACTTATAACCCTCAAAAACTCAAGATATATTAAAACTAGGTATTCAATCGTCATGTGTATTCAACCGGTTACTGTTTCTGCTTCTGAAACTTTTACGCTAATAATTATAAGATATATTTCTACTTAAAAATGATGCTTTATTAATCGCCAATACAATGCTGTCAGTATGATGAAAACAATCAATTTTTAATAAATGAAAAAAACCATTAATAATGGGCTTAATTATTTAATTGAATTTTTACTAATTTATAATACTTGATATCTTTAGATGGATACCTCTGAAACCAATTTTTTACAGAGGATATTTAATCACTATTTTTATAATGTTAAATTATGGACTATGTATTTTAATTGGTTTATTGAAGTAAGATTTTGAAGAATTTCATTTATTTGGCTACAAATCTTTTCAATAAATAAAACATAAATGAAAAATCATCCCCTGTATACACCAAACCAAGTATAACTTTTTGGTACTCTAAATTAAAAATTTTGGTAAAAACTACATGAAAACATACAATTGTTTTGAGAATAATCAGACTTTGACAGCTTGATAACCTCAAAACTATTATGAAAGGTTTTTGCGCGTGTTATTTATAATATAATCTAAAAAAATACGATTATTATAATTAAAATATAACTAGTTTGTCGTGTATTTATGGACTTTTTAACATTATATTTTTTAAGATTAGCTTCGATCATTTTCTTCAAACCTGAATTGTTTAATATTATACACGATTTTTTGTTTGATGTGATTTAATGATTGAAACATGAATTTTCTTTTTTTTTATCATCATGAGGTTTATAATATTTAAAAAATATGAAGCGAATATATTTACTGTTTTTTTTTAATATGATAGATGATTATTTTAACTGCACATCATATATAATTGTATCAAAAATTTATGAATATATTTTTATAACTATTTACTACCTATCCCAAATTGAAACCCACTTTTTTCGAATTTGATCTCATTTTTTTGAACCGCAAATCACTTATTCTGGAGTTGATTGCACTTTTTCCCAATTGGTTTTCACTTTTTTTGAATCTAAATGCACTGTGTCCAATTGAAATTTACTTTTTTCGTAATTGAATGTACTTTTTCCGAATTTGGTAGTGAAAAGGTGTAGTGGCCAGTACTCGCACCGCTATGGTTTATCCAAAATTAAAATTTCATTTAACTGGCTGTCCAAATATACATTGCTAAGAACATCTCGCATTTTTTACAATCGTTTTATTATCATGGAATTTTATTGTAAGATAACTTCATTAAAAACTATATGAAAAAAATATGAAAAAAAGAAAAAGACGTATAGATAAGACTATTATCTTAACTACAATAAGCTCCTCTGCCGGACTACCAGCTGCGTACCTACGGGAAAAGGGTGCAATCTATTAACTGAAAGATCTCCTCTGGAATTTCTTCAAATAAGTGTATGACTGAGGTTACAAGCAGTCAAGAATTAAGCTCTTTGACAACGAAAAATAGTTCATTGAAGCTACTGAGCTCCTAGTAAGAGCCTACTTCTAACAGGATTAAATAAATCAGGCTTATACCCAAACTCTGGTTCGATCGACATGGCTTTCCTACAAATATCAATTTGGCGCTGAGGTCCGTCTAAATGTCGAAAGCTGAACTTGCGCACTCGCGATGTCTCAGCTGTGGTAAAAAATCAGTTCCTCCTGTTTCGTGATGTTATCATATAGAATTGCTTTCCTCTGAATTACTGTGCGCTGTCTCCACTACTCCCAACCAAGAATAGTACAACGCTGTGTGAAACTTTGATTTAGAGTACTTTGATTTAAACTCAACTCAATCCTCTAAAACAAGGCAAGGAATTTCACACGTATGAGATTATGTCTAGCCTGAGTGAAGTGCATAGAAAATCCATTACCTTAAAGATTTAAAAACTATCCATTTTCCAAAATGAAATAACACTTCTATTTTTGAATTTTCTCATTTTCTATTTAATAAAAAGATAGATTCCATAAATAGCGTAAGCATACTTCAATTTAATATTTATTATATGGAAAATTGAGTTCATTTAATCCACATAAAGTACAAAATACTCATTAAAAGTTTAAATGATACAAATTCAAAAATTTATACTAAAACAGGAAAATAATTGCCAATGACTGGCAGCTTTTTTAATTATATAATTTTTTTTTAGATTCCGGAAAATCATTTTTACTCCAAGGAATACGAAGCAAATAAATAAGTGAAAATCTGGATTTTTTTAGGATTTTTTCATTTTTTAGTCATAAATTTCGTTGTTTTCGGTTCAAGATACTATATATTTATTGAGGAAAAAACTTTTAATCAAATTAATACTGACTAGATTAACTATTTAAAAAAAAAATTATATAATTGATGTAGTGGCTGCGGAAAAATCATAGAAAAAAAATGAAGTATGGGAATATATATGATGACCAGAGTTGCTTTGACAGTATTACCATGTTTTCTTTGAGCTAATTTAAATTGCTATACAAATAACAGTGATTGCTCAATGGAATAAAAAAATAAAAAAGAATTTTTAAACAAAATTATGCAAAAAATCAATAAATTTAAAAAATTTATACAAAGTTTGTTCCAATACTAAAAAAAACTTCTTCAAAATATAGAAATTCTTCAATGTTATTTAGCTTAAATAAAAAACATGCAATATTTTAATTCGATAGCATATTTAAATTAAATATTACAATATTGTTATCTATCAAAGAGTGGTCTATCGACAAATTTAAGCTTAAGATACATATTAAAATTTGAGCACTTATAAATCTATTTTAAACCAAAAAAAATTGCAATTGAGAATCAATTGGAAGCTTATCGATAATTTTAAAATTCACGAAAAATAAAACCTTGTTAAAGAAGATATGATTAAAGCCGGTAGGATTCTAAAGTCCTGCTTAAAAATTACGCATTTCGTAAAAAACGTGAGTAAATCTGGTAATGACGAAAGAATAACATTAGGACCTTTAAACAATAAGACTATTATTCATTATAGCTTATTTGAGAGTTCCGAATCCCTCAAAAAAATAAATATTATATTAAAATATAAAAAAGCATTTTTAAATTTATACTGTGACTGGTTGAAATGGCAGTTGAATTCCATCAATATCTCAACAAAGAGAGTATTAAAATTTAACCCAAGCGAATTTATGAAATTATTATAAGCAATAAAAGAATTGAAAATAAATTATATAAAACAAAATGGCGACTGATTGTTTAAGCTAATTATTTAAAATAAAATTTATGAAGATGTAAAGTCATACATTTGCTCTTATGAAATAATTTGATGCCATTTAAACCGTATTTTTTTATAGATTTTATATAAATTTTAACAAGTGAAAAAAAAATACAGGTGAAGTTAAGATCCTTTTGATGCCAAAAAATCTATCAAACCTGAAAAAAATTATGAAAATTATGATTTAGATAAATTATACAGACCTACAAATATGGGTATTCAAATGTGATGGTTCGTGTGACAGATCGCTTAAAAAAATTCATTTAACAGCATAGTCGATTGGGAAATGATATTAACTTAACTTATTTGATCTTTGCTTATTATTACTGCTATAAAATTCTTACCCCGACACAGCTGAGGGCTCAGTCTCCAGTTTTTTTCTCCTTAAATGAGTCACATCAGACAGAAGTTTTTTTTGGATTGGAAAGTGACTCATGTACTCATTGGTAAACCAAGACCAAATCATCTATTTAGGCCGATGTTTTTGGATAAGAAGGAAAAACAAAGTTCCTTGCAATATTATTACAACTTTTTCCGATTAGCCAATAAATTAAAAATTTCTAATAAATTTTCAAAAGCGATAATACACAACGAAGATAAAAAGAGCTAGCTTTGAGTTTAAAAATATTAGAAATTTTTCATCGAATTTGGGGTTAAATTTTGATAATAATTTTATAATATCGGATATTTTACTGCAAATATTCAAAATCGTTTTTCAATTTAGCCTAGAATTTAAAAATCATTTTATGATATCTATTATACAGAAATATCACAAAGGTTGTGATATGTCTACCTGAAAAATCCAAAAAAAAAACTTCACGATGATTATTTTTTTTTGAAAATTTTGAACTCCAGAAAGGTTTATGATCATTTATTTGAAATAAAAAATAAATAACTGATTTCGGTGAGACGAATATTATTTTTTGGAATTTGAATGAGTTTATTTTTTTTTAAAATCCCTCTCAGCACGAAGGATCGTATTTTCTCAAACATAGTACAAAAAATGCCTTAGAAAGAAGTAATTTGACTGTAAAAACTCGGTATTTTAATTTTAAAAAACAAAAAATAACTTTATATATTGAATTGAGTATCAAAATATTATCAGGTGCGGGAAATAATTCGAATATAAAATTTACAAAAGCACTATACTTCAAAATAAACTTAATAAGATCCGATTCAGAAGTAATATAGGAAAAATTTGGAAATTTAAATCAGCTTATTTTTATCATACGCTTTAAAGAAGTTCTGAATATCGATTTCGCAATTAGTTATATCAGTTAGTATTTAAACCAGTCTTGCTATTCATAGGGGGGGGGGGGTATTAGGATAAATATTTCTATTTCTAGTTATTATTTTTAAGAAAAATATATCCAATTGAAAGACTTTTTCTGAATATTTTTTCAATTTATGAAACAAAAGAATCATAAAATTTTTTATCAATATTTAAAAACGAGAAATTTATTGGGAATTTTACAATAAATATTTATAATCAAAAACTACGTTCAAAAAAGCCAAATATCTTTACGAAAAATTCCTCTTTGAGTAGATGATTTCATATTTTATAATATTTTCTTTTATTAAGTTCCTAATAATTATAATAAATCTTTTTTTTTTTTCCGAAAAGAAATTAATTAAAATTGAAATCTATTTTAAAAATATATGTTTGAAAAGCTATAAAACATAACATATATTACCTGAGATTATTCAACAAAACTTAAATCCGTCTAAAATTTTATTATATTATCCAAATACACTATTTCTATATACAAAGTATCACTCTCAATGATTGAAAAAAAACAGTTCTGAAAAATATATTGAATTAAATAAAGAGCGTTTTTTTTTACTTTCAATTCTCCTATTCTATTACCAAAGAAAAAAAATTTATACCCAAAAATGAAAGATTTTCAGAAAAAAAGCAATCAAAGAGGATAGTTTTTTTTAAAAAAAATTTAAATTTATTTATTCCATAGCTTTATTTCAGAACACACTTTCCTTTTTTAAAATATGTTTTACTGTCGTTATTTTATTTAAACTTCATTATATTTTTTTTTGAAATTAATTACGTTATCCAATATATTTATAATTTATCTAATTAAAAATTGAAATATGTTTTGTGTATAGCTGAGTAATATTAAAGAATTCCCACACATAAAAAAAGTTAATTTTTGTATTTTATTAATAATTTTGTGTTCTTACATATTTTTTTGTACTCTAATATTAGCCTAATGATATTTATTATTAATTTATTCATTGGTATTAATTCAACTTTGCCTCAAATATGTTAAATATTTTTATTTTTAAAAATTATTTCAGTGAGGTTGTTCTGGTAAGAGACATATTCAGAAAACGTTCTTAAAAGATTAAAACTTTAAAAATGTTTAATATAAATATTATTTTGAAAAAAATTAGCTAGAAAAAAAATTATTGTAATTGTAATTAAATTCATGAGTGTTAAAAAATCTCTTGGTTTTCAGGTAAAAGCTTTCAATAATATTTATAAATAGAACTAACCTATATCCAATAAAACACGATAAATGAAATATTTTTTGTGTATTTTATTTCGCAATACCCACCCTCATATTTTCTTTTATATCCTTTTCTTTTATCAAGTATAAAAAAATATTTCAATATAATTTTAAAATAACAGACCACTAACCTTGAATTAATTATGTGACTATCAAATATTCCAAAACATATATTTGAGTCTACTTCTTTTAATATTAGATATAAAATTTAGAGAATCAATTTTATTTTAAATTTTGATTTTAATTATTCTTTTATAAAAAAAACGATTATTTTACCATTTTTTTTTATTAGATTTGTTTTTTTATTAGGAGAACTTAGATAGAGATTAGTTGAATCGAGTTTAAATAGAGATAAAAAATATTGGATAAAAAACTCAAAGATGCTAATAAAAAAAAAAAAAAAAAAATTGTTACTATAATAAAACAAGAATCGTTAAGGTACGGATTAGAAATTAGAAATTAATAATATTCAAATAAAAGTACCATTACTTCAATGTAAATGTTGAAAATTTTAACTGAAAATCTCTACATTAACTTATGATGGATTAATCCCATTTCAAATTTGAAATAAATTTAATCCTGAAATTTTTTATACTTTACTGCAGAATATTTACTTTAAAAGATATAAAAATATCAGAAAATGAAAAAAATATATATAATCATTATATCCCAAATTTTTGAACATATCTAGCTCAAAATTTTCAGCATAAATGAAAATAATTGTGGTTACTATGTTATCTATGATTTAAATTTAGATTTTGAACCCAATGATTTTTCCACATTTTTTTTCAAAATGCCCATATAAATCAGCTTTTTTCTACAGAATAAATATTTTTCCCACAGATTAAAAAATAGCAAATCAATTTTTTTTATTTTTGGTCAAAAATATCAGATACTCATTTATTGGTAAGCAAAAAAGTTCTATTGTTCATTTTTCATAAGACAAAGGCCATGAACTCAATCAAACAATGTTATTTAATAAGAAATTTGTTTGTTTTATATAAAAATATGAGGTATAGTTCATAAATTTTATCATTATTTCACAATAAAATCCTAATTCACTTAAAAAAGAGCCAAGCTATTTATACTTATAATCCTGTTTTTATTCCAATTCCTCTATAAATTATTTCTATTTTCAAAATTATTATTTCTATTAAATCAAAAAACTCACCATTAGTCTGGGAACATATAGAAGATTGCTCGAAAGTAGATCCATCAAAATTAAATAAAAAAATGGAAGAATTAATTCAAAAAACGAATGCAGTGTAGTTTACTATTATTGTAAGAATAACAAAAAAATTGGTTGTGGGTAATAAATGAAATAAAAAATTTACGAAAACGTAACAAAAAATTTTTATATTAGTTCACACAATAAAAAGTTTATCTAGATTTTCTCAAGTCCCATATATCACTTGAAAAAGTTTAAGAAATTTTTTATCTCGAATTGTATTTCTGAAGGACTTGTTAAGCCATTCAGAATTTCCAGAAAAGCATTTTTACAGGGATTTTTTATTTCAATTCAAGATATAAGAAACTTTAAATCCAATATATGTAATCTCAAAAATAAAAAAACAAACTGAGGAGATGATTTAAATTCTTTAAGGGAAAAAATTTAAAATATATTATCAAATAATATTCAATTTCATATCATCATGGAAAATAATGATGAATTCAAGCTATCAATATCCTTGAAGAATGCCATTAAAAAATCTAAAAATCTAAAAAAATTGCACGTTGATGATACTTAAAAATTAATATTATATGTTTATTCAGTGATAGTCGTTGAATATTCTGACTTAAAAAGAAAATCCTTTCCTCTTACGATATGTTTAGCTGAGAAAGAAACCGAAGGCATCTATTTGTGTGTTTTCAATAAATCGAAAGTAAGCTTAGTTAGTTTAGGTTTAAACTTAGAACCAGAAACTATAGCAGAAGATAATGAAACTGCAATCACCAATTCAATTGAGAAAACATTTCCGTTATCAGAAAGATTAACTGCTATTTTCATACCTTCAAATATATCATAAGATTCTGTGGTAGGTACAAGAATTTGAAAAAAGGAGTTGCTTGATGATTTTTATTTTTTACAAGAATTCTGGAGCAGAGAGGTGTTTGAAAAGGAAAAAGTTTTATTTATTGAAAAATGGGAGGACAATCGAGAAACTAAAAAAGATACAGATTTTTTCAAAAAGAACTTTATCAATAAAAACTAATATTGGTATGAGGGTGCAAATATTTTTGGCCCCAGTACAAATAACCCTATAGAAAGATTCAATTTTAAATTGAAAGACGATTAAGTTTTTTATAAACGCAAAGAAGTTTTGGGCTTTATGGATTCAACAATTGAATTATTTTTTGAAAAAAATGATATTCCAAATCTGTCAAATCATATTTTCAATAAAAAAGATTTGGTTAATGTTATATATTCAATATAATTACAAAGATATTTCCAATAAAGATAAAAATTTGATTTACTCATTCCATTTTGAAAACATCCACTGCTTAAAAAACATGCTTTCGGGTTTGAGTTCGATACATTTAACAAGATTTATACCACAATAAATGACCGTTCGATAGTTTACTGTAAAATAAATATAACTAGCTTTACTGACATATATTGTTCTTGTAAGCTTTTTTTTTAAAAAAAGTGTTCACAACTATATACTATACTAACCGATTTTGGAAAAACTAAATTGGTTTCAAAAAACATACTGGGTATAAAAAAATATATATAGAAAAAGAGTAATTAAAAGAGAGAAGCCTCTAAGTTTTGATTAGTTTACACAATTTTATTAATGAAAGTAAATGAAAAATATATAGACTGCTAAATTTATAGTTGGTCTAATATCGTGAAACTTATTCAACTATCGATTTCTCTTATTTTTTTACTTTAAAATTATTGTGATTGAAATGTAAATTTAAATCTTCCTAACTAATAAAAATTTATTCGTCCACTTTTAGTTTAAAAAAACTTACCAAAATATCTTTCTTTTTGAGATTTGATAAAAATTTATCTGAAAAGATCATTCTAAAACCAAAAATAAATATTTATATGGGGCTCAAAAATAAATTAGATTTAAGAAATTTCCATTTAGTTATAACTTACTTTAGTTATACTCGGTTGAATTGTATTAGGTTATTGGTTTCATATGAAAAAAAATCCCTCAAATCATTCGTATCAGATAAATTGTTAAACAGAAAAAAAAATCGTAATCGGGTCCCTAAATTACAAGGTTATATTCTTTAAAAATCGATAGCACGAGGATACGGGAATTTAAATTCATTAACCAATTTTAATTCTAGAGAAAAAAATTCCATATATGAAAAAATATACATAATAGAAAGGTGTGTAATTTATGCTATTGAATATAATGACACCTTGATATCTTCATCTTTTTTTTCATCTAATAGCATTTAAATCGGTCTTTTTTCAATTTACTGTAAATTACCTATTCAAAAACATTAACTCCTAGCTAAATATGTAATAAAACCATATATTAAAATTAATTTTTCGTTTTTTACCTTCTTGAAAAAAGATAAGAGTCTAAGTAAAGAATATTACCACTTTCAAGGGCTTTATAATCAAAAGTTTTACAAATAATTTCAAAATGTACGATGTATCATGGGAGGTGGGGGATCCAATTTCATCAACTAGTGGCAAAATAAAAATGAAAATTCAATCATATCTCGGTAAAAACGAATTTCTCCTAATTCTGATTGAAAAAACCCAAATTTTTATTAAAATAAATAAATTAATCCGATTTATTAATACAATTTTTTTTGAAGTAATTGTCCAATTATTTTTAAATAAAATTTTTGTGGAAAAATACTTAGTTTTATACAAAAATTACAGGAAAAATTCTTAATCAATGGATAAATGCTTTTTATCTGTGGAATTTGAATTATAAATTTGGATCATTAATTGTCTTCCATTTAGATTTTAGTAAAATTTTATTTAATTTAAAATTATGATTGAGATAAAAACTTCTTGCTTCAAATTTGTACGTAGGCTATACTTATTAACCTATTATTTGATGATATCCAGTAATTTTTGTTGTAATAACGGAAAAAAAAACTGAAATTCTCACTTATAGCTCTTAATTTTGTTTTTATAACGATAAAAACAACTTTCTTTAGAAATTCAAAGTTATTTAGAAGGACGCGAATAAATATACAAATTAATTTTAAATGTATAATATTTTTTCAGGTACTGCACTTCAAATAAATATAGAAAAGGATAATTTTAAATTAGTAACAGATTGAAAAAAAAATTATGGTTTCATTTATCTAAAAGTATCGAAAATGATAGGGGAAAAAAATCAGATTTGGGTAATTTTTTTTATTCAGGTATTTTCAAAATTAAACTTTTAACAGTTCATCTGATATTTAAACTTAAAGCGAAATTTTTTTATTGAAAAATTAATAATATATCTAGAGTATTTGAATAATTATAAAAAAAATTTTGAGAAAAAAAAATGGCTGAAGGCTTATGTAACATTATTAAAAACAAAAAAAATGAAACACTTAACAAAGTCTTCTATTGGAACTTCAAAAGATATTTTATTTAAAAGTTATCTAATTCTTTGTTTGAACCTAAGAATTAGAGAAGCATTGTAAGAATTTTACTTCGGATCTAGGAAAATTTTAAAATAATGAGTTATCAAACTCGAAAAAATAGAAATTTTATTCGTGTTAATTATATAGTCAGTACGAAACAACCCTGATAAACGCATCAGATCCATTGATAGATTCTAATTGATTTTTGAAATAGCAACAAAAATAAATTAAATCTTTGATGAAGGTTTTGATTATTTGATCTGAATAATAGAAAGGGATTCATTTCTTTATGTAAAAGTATGAATATTCTACATGAAAGATATATTTTTCTTGGCCGGAATTTTCATAAAAACAATAAATTTAAAATATATTCCACTTTTCGTAATTTTAAAAAAGAAATGATATACCGGATATACTTTAATAAAATAAAATAAAATAAAATAAAAGTTATTGGGACAAATAAAATCAAAAATAACTCATTTTTGGAAATTCTAAATTTGAATAATACAGTCTTATTTTACTTTATTTTTTTGCTATTTATGTATAATTTCTAGTATAAAATCAACATATAACTATTTTAAACCTTTATTATTAATTTAATATAAATTTCATTGTATAAATTAATTATAAAACTTGTTTGAAAAAACATCTAAACTAATTTTAAACCAGTATTAAGAGAATAAAAGATGATTTTTTTAATTTTTATATCTAATCTGTAGCTATACTTAAGTACAATAAGCTGTTTCTGATGTTTTTCGTTTTAAAAATTTTAATTTTTATTGTAAAATCTCTTATTAATAAAATAAAAAATTCATAAATTGATTACATTTATCGAGATTTTGAAATTCGCAAAATTAATTTATTTTAATTTATAAAATTGTTATAAGAAATCCTTTTCTTTTTTAAGCATATCTGTCACTCAAATTTTTTAAATATAAGTATATATTATATATATATATATATTCTTCGATTCACAGATTTAAATTGATCTTTTTTTTTATTATTTTTCTTAAAAAACCACCCGATATGTAATTTAATACAAAAAAAAAGTAATATTTTTTATTATTACAGATAAGTTGGAGTAATGCTATAAAAAGCTATATTTTTTATGAAAATTTTGGCAATTTGAGAGGTATATATTTTTTGAATTTAAGGTTATTTTTTTCTTTTTAAGGGCATTTTACTAACTGATTATTTTTTATTGATATATTTTTTTTTAATTTTATAATATGGTAAATATATGAGTTATATAAAAAATTATTTTTCTGATTTTCTTAAAATATAAAATAATTTGAGTAAAGCCTAGAATTTTTTTGAATAATTAATGAAAATTCCTGTTATTTTCAGAATTTTTCTTATTATAATATAATTTCCCATATGATATTATCCAACATTATTTAATTCATCAGACTATTTACCTGAATGAGGGGGTTATCAATTAAGCTCCTAATCCAAAAAAAAAATCTTGATAAAAAACTTGTATTTTTCCAAATTTGAATTCTCAAAATTTGGAAATTATTGTGAATTGCTATGATTTCAAAATTTTATTTAAAAATTAAAAAAATACTTAACTTCTTCATTATTATTTAAGAATAATTATTTTTATAAATAAATAAATGAAAAAAACTAAAATTATATGTACATTTAGAAAATTTTGAATTTTATCCATAATAAATTATCATAGTTTTTGATTTTTTACTAATAAAAAAACCTATAAATTTTATAATTACGAAACAAAGTAAACGAATGCCACTAGATATCAATTTTTTTAAAAAAAAAATCTTTGATTTTGTTGAGGTAGAGCTTTGCTTAAATTAAAAAAATTGATTTTTTATGAAAATACCTTACAGTCGATTTTACATACCATATCAATAGAAATACATTAAAAACAGGTTTGATTATATTTTGGCTTATATCTCTTTTTAGGACAATAAAGAAAATGACTAAAATTACAAAACAAAAAATCTAAAATTTTCTTTAAATAAACTTGAATTTTTACTCATTTTACAAATAAATGGTTTATTTAACCCTTAGTTTTTTAACAATATATTATAACACCATTTTAAAGATGGATAATTTAATTTTAAGAGTTAATATTATGTCCGATTTTAACTTTTTAAGATTTATCTCCACTCATTGAAATGTTATTAAATTTGTTATAATTTTAAATAATTTTTATAACTGTAAAGTAATAAAATGCTGTATTGATATTCATATTTTACTTTTTAAATACTCCATTCCCAAAAATTATTCTCTTGGTTTTCCTAATCAATTATATACCGAATTTTCCATACAGATTTTTATTGAAGAAAATAAGAAAGGTTATTTTTATGTTAAACACAACGGAACAATATAAAATTAATATTTATCAAAAAATGAATATATTATCCGAAATAGACCATAAGACTATTATTTTTAATAGATAATATTCGATTATTTTTAATTAATTTTGAAACAATGTAATTTAGTTTAGGTAAAATTATATAAACAAGAATTTTTTTGAGAATTTTTATTTTAAAAAATCAAAGTAGTTTTAAATTAAAATATTAATTTTTAATAAAAAAAAAGAAAGTATAAAGCCCTCCTCACTCTTATAATCTTTATTTTATGAATAAAAGTAATTATTTTTTACAAAATGACATTTTTTTTTAATAAATAAGTATTATTTATTTATTTTTAATAAAATCCAAAATTAATTTAATTTGTATATTTACTTTAGTTTTGATGCAATACTTTTATACAATTTTTTTGCAATATTTTTATTATTTCTAAATTAGCCTAAACTTTGGAGCCATTGTCGATTTTTTTTGCTATATATTATAAAGGTTTGTATTTCATGTAGATTTTATACCTAAAAAAGTCAAATCCATTTATTTTAAGAATTCTCATAACTAATTGGCAATATCAAATAATTTTATTCATATTTTAATTTTTTTCGTTCTACAGATCGATGATAACCAGTAGAAACTCTTATAAAATCAACAATAAATCTAGGCATATTTTTAAAAAATTAGAAGAAATTTTCTTATTATTTTCTTGGTGGAGCATCTTTAATATTGATTCATTTAATTTAGAGAGAAAAATACAAAACATTAAACAGAAAGTATTTCTCATTTACGGCTATTCCTTTTATTTTCATTTTTATTAAATTATAAATATTATTAAATAAGAGGCTTTCTGACTATAAAATAATAATTTAAACGTTTTATACTCATGTTAAAATTTATATTTAGTATATGATATATAATAATCAATTTTAAAAAAATCACAAAATGCTAATCCAATATAAAATATAAGTGATATTAATTGAATTTTCCGGATAAAAAATCGCAAAAAAAACAAAAAATGTTCGAATAAAACCATAACACAAATTTACCATCGTTTTATCATTCTTTAGAATAAGTAAAAAAACCAGGTTTTATTAATTTTTTTAGCATTTTCTTTTAAAAAATATATATTAAACTTTAAATCATTTTAATTACTTTAATAGCTGTTAACCTGAAAAATATCTTGTAATTCTAGGCTAAAAACTAAAATATTTCATAGTTTATAAATCATATGATCCGCAAAATGATTACAATTTTATAATTTATATAGAATACGAAAATTATACAAATGATGAATTAATCATTTTGCTTTTTTTGAAAAAATAAGTAATAATTTGACACATTCAGTTTTTTTATTATACAATATTGTATCATTCTAACAATTTTTTTTGGATTTTTTTGGATTTTTAATTAAAAATTATCATTTTAATTTTAGAATAAAAAAAATCTTTGACTATTATATCTGTGATTATTTGAGACCAATTTATTTATTTTTCTTTAAATCTCATCTTTTTCAAAAATAAAAACATTATTTTATGATTACTTATTGCCATGCTCAATTTTTTTTTACATTTTTAAAATTAGAATAGAATTACTTCGATTATGATAATAATCGATTTAATATTCTGATGTTTCTATTAGTGAGTAAATATAGCTTATAACAGTTTAATGTTTTCAAAAATTGATATTTAATATATTTAATGACACTTGAAAAGCCATTTTTCCATTTTTTATGCACTAATAAATAAAATTTGATTGAGATTCCCCCACTTATCCACCTAGAATTTTTTTATAGGTTTTTTTTAGATTTATATTTATTTAATACAACTATTTTATTTTTTTTGGGTTTTATTTAAATTAAAGATAGGGTATTTGTACAAGATTTATTGTTTTAAGATAAGATATTAAATTAATTCCCTGGTACTTAATCCAGTTTTATAGAAAAAATTAGCCTTATATAGTAAAAATTTAAACCTTTTCGAAATCAATTTTAGGTTAGTTTTTACAGTAAGACTAATGAAAGTTGTAAATGAAGTGTAAATGAAGTGTAAATGAAATAAAAATTGCGATAAAAAAATGAAATAATTGCATATAAACAGTATCAAAATTATAAAAAACTGACAATAAATTTTTTATTTGCCATGAAAACTTGTGAATTTCCTTTCTAGTCATCATGACGAAGGTATAATAAAATTTTATGCGAAAAATTATATAATATGATAGATCTCTATAAAATTAGGAAGAATAAATACTGAAAATTCATACATATATATAAACTAAAATATATCTCTGTCATTTAATTTAAATTTAATATCTTTATTCTTTTTATTAAAATTTATTAAAGCGGTTTCAAAATTATTTTATTAGGGATCTTAAAAATTGTAATAAAATTTTTTTTCTTAGGTTTAAAATTTTATTTTTTTATTATTTATTCTATATAATAAAGATTTCGGAATTTTTAGAGCTTAAAAAATATTTTAATAACCTAATTTTAATAGGAATTCTTGAAAATTTCGCTGATTATATTCAATATCGAAATTCTATATTCAAATTAGTATGTTTGGGTAGTAAAAAGCTATAATTCATGGTTTAAATGTTTAATTTTAAGAGTTTTTCTTTATTTTTTTTCGATTTATTTAAAATTGTATTAGTGCATTAATTAGGGGCTATATCTAATTAATTATTATAAAATTACATTTATTTAATATATTAATAATAAAACAACATCAAATTTAATTCCAATTTTCAATTTTTCTTAAAAAAAATTGATACAAAATAACATTATTTAAATTTAAATTAATAATTTAAATTTTAACCTATTTAAATTTGTCTACACAAAAAAAAGTTTCTTATATAATATATTATTATTATTATTATATTTAATACAAATATATAATATTATAGGAAATATTAATTTGTATACTTATCTATTAAAAAAATTTTTTTTTTTTATAATTTTCATTCATAAGTTATCTTTAAAACTATTAAAACCTTTTTTTGATATTTTTTTTATGGATTTGATTTCTAAATAATATAAATCCAATTTTCTTATTTTTTTTACGAGCCAAAATAGAAAATTTATTTTGTAAATATTTAGTCCAATATTAATAGATATATTAAAAATTATTGAAAATAAAATCTTAGAAATATTTTTTGAATTAATACAAAATTTGCCATTTGATATTATTTAGTAAAATATAATTAACCAAGATATGTAAATCAATTATTTTATTTTTTTTGACAATAAACAAATAAAATATACATAAAATATACCTTTATCTTGCGAAAAATAGAATTTTTAGATTAAAATTAAAATGATTTTTATATCTTGATTAACATTTAACCATTCAATTTTTATTTTATTTTCATCTAGCGCATAATATTCCAATTAAATTCCTTAAATCATCACATTTTTTGGTTAATTTATGACAAATCTCTATATTAATTTTTTGGATTTTATATTTTATTGTACAAAATGAATTATAACAAGGATTTTTTCCTTTTTTTTACCATATAATTATGATTAAATCAAGAAAATAATGATTTTTTTACTCAATTAACCTGAAATATAAAGTATAAAAATGTTATGATTGATTATTCAAACCAATAAAAATTTGGATTAAAGTCTCTTAAGATCACGATAATAAAAAATTATATTATTAAGAACCATAATAGCAAAAAAACTTCACATGCAATTTGTATCTATAATAATTAATTATTATTGTTACAATGGTTATTATTCTATTAATATGTGTGTTAAATTTTTTTTAATTAATATACATTAAATAAAAATCTTGAATTTATTTTTATATTTTATTTTTTTTGAAATTTTTTAAAATCTTTTTTTTTTATGTAGATTTCGAATATATATCTGATTAAATGTATTTAGTTTTTTGATATTTTTTTGGGTCATATTACGAATTATAATGGAATTTTTATCATAAAATTTTATTCTTGGAACATTAATTCCCCTGAGAAATAGGTTTTAAATGATTTTATATTTTATGTAACGTGGTATCAATTAATACATAATTTTAATAAAAATTCTAGATAATATAAATTATAAATTATGATTATTAATATTAATATTTTCTGATTAATTTTGATAAAGCTATTTATCTAATAATAATAATAATTTACTCGCTTTTCTGAAAAATCTTGAATGATTTTTTTTACAGGAAATTTTATAATGTATTTATATTTGCTGATTCAGAGAATATTACCATATTTTTTTTTGATGTAGCATTGTTTATAATAGAACTTATGCATATAACAAACAATGAACGCCTCTTATCTTTTTCCTTAAATTTTAAATCTAGACAGAAAAACTATAATTTTAAATAAATTGTCCTTTTTTTATTGGATTTTTAAAAAATATTACACTCTACGGGGTTTGAAGATTTTTATAGATATTTTTTTAATCAGGATTAAATGATATATAAATATTTAGTTTTTTTTATTGGCCTTTGATAGCTTATTAAATTTTATTCTCTTTTAAATCTTTAACTTTCAATTTTATTTTGTGTTTTTATTTGACTATAATTTTTTAATAAAAATTTACGATATCAAAATATTATTAATTTTTTTAGAAAAATATACCTGAGATTAAAAAAATATTGTAATAGCATTTTTTAACATCACTCGCTTTTTTAAATGAGACCTATTTATTTTTAATCCTCAGTTTAAAGAAAAAAAATGAAAATTTAAATTTCGCTAGCCCAAAAATTATGTGGTTTGAACCAGTAAGATTCTTTCGTGATTTACTATATAGTTTAAAATTACTTTGGACTGTAAAAGGTAATTATATGAGTTTTATATGAGGTTTTTATTTTCAAGTTTTTTTGATTATTTTTTATGTGGTTTTGATTATGAAGCGATTCAATCTTTATTTTTTCAGCCGATTTTTGTTGGAAATCAGAATAAATAAATTCAATCTTAAATCCAATACATTGTTATTATTTATTTATTTAGAAGAAAAAGTTATAAGATTTAATTTTATGCAATATATTTTTAGATTTTTTAGAGTTTTTATATTTTTAGGGACGAAAATTCCATCTTTAGAAAAAAAAAAAAAAAAATTACTGGGTGTGTTTTTTTTAAAATTGTTAAAAACGCAAAATGTAAATATAATAGGAATTTTATTAAATTATTGGAGATAAAAAACTTCAGAAGCATATTATTTCATTATTTGGGGGGATTTTTTTCCATTTTGGAGGCAAAATTTTACAGGATTAGGGATACTCATTTTAATAGATTTATTTTCCCACTTTTTGTGAATATTAAATTGTGATTAAAAAAATATGCCCCATTTTTTTTTAAAAAAAATCATAATGCAGATCATTCATTTTAAATTTTCGGATTTATATGTATGACTCAAGCTAGTTGACTAATTAGCTTTTGAAGCTATCAAAACTTCTGTGGCGAAAATAATCATAAAATAAAAATTATCTTATTTTTTTATTCAGAAAACTCTATAATCTATTATCATTAGCTATAATTATATTAAGAAAGTGTTTTTAGATAAAAATATTTTCAAAATATTAAAAATATATAGGATTGTATGATTATTCCTTTTCAATAGATCATATTTTTTATTTTTGTTGCTTTTGAAAGTTACATTATAAATTTTAAGATAGCATTCGAACGCATTTTTTCTTTTTTTAATTCTATTAAGTGGAATTTCTTTTGAATAAAAAAGGGGTTAAATTATTCAAAAAGCACAGTAAGCATTATTTTAAAAGTTGAAAGTTTTCTCTAATATGAGAATGAACATATATAATTTTATCGATAATATTCCTCCAAAAACCGAAAAGAATATCCCTATAAAATAAATAATGTTTCTCCAAAAACGGAAATTTTCGTCTCTAAAAATAAAAATCCCTGTAAATAAATTCTAGGTTTTTGAAGCCACTAGTTTCAAAAATAATTAGCATAGCCAAAAAAATTTTTATAAATAATTCAGGAACCTTATATTTTTATAAAATAATGACCATGTATTTAGTATATTTTATCCACTCTGATGATATTAATATTAAAATTATTATTGAATAGATTGAATTTTTACATTTAGGAAATTAAAATCTGAATAGTATTCAATTATTAAATTTACTTTATTTTTTGAATAAAATTTGCAATAATATAATCTATAAGATCCGTTTAACATAAAAAAAGCTATAGAGCTTTACAAAAACCAAAAAATCAAAAATAAATCTCAATACAAAAAAAATCTTACAAAAATCGAAAAATGAAATTTTACAGTCACCTACCTTTATGAAAGTAACCATTTTAATAATAATTAACTCACTTTATAGTTTAAACCGATTGATACTTAATCCTTTTATTTTTGTTATTTAAAAGCAAATATAAAAAAATTGTTGATATAAAATTCAAGTGATTTTTTTTTTTAGTGATATAAAACAAAAAAATGCAAATTTTTATCATATTCTTATATGTTTCGGTTTAATTAATGTCAATGCATTTATTATAGAGTAAAAAAAAATCACGAGCTTAATTGTTTTGTATAAAAATATTCACAAGCTAAAATTTATCATTTAAATTTTTAAAAACTTCGTCAAATCATAAAAATATTGTCATGTTTAATGAATTAGGCTAAATAATGATTAATTGGATCTCTTATAAGTCAATAAATTGATTTTTATATATTTTTTTTAATGAAAACCGAATAATCAACTATAATTATATATTAATACAACCTATAAGCAATATAAACTGAGATATGACTAAAATGCATTGATTATAGAAGCGTTGTTTTTTATAAATATATATTTTGTTAGAGATAAAAAACATAATATTTTATTTTATTTTATTTCTTTTAATTTATATACCAATTTTTCTTTTTATTTATACTTAAAATATAAAAAAATGATTTTATAAATTAATTTCGTAATCACAAGGTTGATAATAGGCTACTATTATTAATAGATCATACGGTAAATTTTTATTACCAAAGCGATACCCTGTTGCTAAAAAATCTAATTTAATCGAATGAATTTATTATTTGAGCAAATTGAAATTGGGCTAAAAACTTCATTTATTTCATTAATTAAACAAATATATGAATTCTAATAATCGCACAAAATTTTTTTTTTTAAATAATTAGATGTCATTACCACCAAAAAAAAATCATAACTTCATATGAATATAAAAAAATAAAACACAATAATAATAATAATAATAATTTTTGGCTGTTTAACTATATGTTATTCTTGAATAGGAAGATACTCATTAAAAGATAGAATTTTGAGCTCCTAATAGCGCCTTTAATCGAAAATAAGTAACAATTAAAAAATAAAATTTCTAGAATTTTCATTTATATTTTCTAATAATTTTTAAAAAATTGAACAAAACTTCCAAAAAATAAAAATAATTTATTTTTATAATTTTTAAAAATACATGTTATTTTTATTTAATATTTTTTATAAGAATCTATAAAAATTCATTGATAAACGCTAAAAAATAGTTATTAATTGAATAAATTTCTTTTTAAATGTGTAAAAATATGTTAAAAATTAATATTATATATAAATTTGTAAAATCGGAAGATAATCATCCAGAAATATAATTAAAAAATCAAGAAAATTAAAAATCAGTTATTTGCACATAAATTTTTTACATTTTTTCTCAATAAATCAAAACAAAATAAAATTATCGAAACTATTTATTATACAATCGGAAGTTCTTTTTTATGAAATTTATCTAATTGAGATATTTCATATAAACGCTGTTGAACCAGGTTAAAATATGGAAGTAAGATAACTAAGATATAAGTTTATTATGGTTCATTTATATTATATTTATCTAGATTTTGAGGCATTTTAAGTAGAAATTTTGGAAAAAAATAGTAATTTTATTTTCATAAAAATTCATAACATCCATTCTAATGAAACTTCAAAAAAAGTGGAACTGAATTTAATAACAAATTTATAAATTAGAAAAAGTGAATAGATTTTGGCTATAGTGCATCCAATTTAAAAAATAGTGAAAATAAATACGAATTAGAGGGGTCAATTAAGAAAAAAGTGGATCAGAATTTAAGAGAATTAAAAATTACAAGTATTGATTTTTTTTACTAATTTTTCTTAAAATAGTTAAATTTTTGGTTATAAAATTCTGATCTACTTTTTTCGTAATTAGTCACCCTAATTCGCGTTCTTTTTTCACTTTTTTCAATTAAATACTCTAAAACCAAATTTAATTCACATTTTTCGAATTGAAAAGCTTTTATTCAATTTGAAACCATTATTTTTGAAATCTCATTAGAAAATTTGAGTATATTTTTTATGATAATTTTATTTATTACCCCTTTTCTATAACATTTTATTCAATATAAACCTTTTTAGTGGATTTGATTTATACTCTTATTTGATCCTAAAATATTTATTTTAACCTTCATAGAAGTTTGAAGTGATTTAATATAGAAAGTTTATTTTATGCTATTAATTTTAACTAATAAAAATTTAATTAATAGAAATACATAAAATTGCTGTATATCACCATATTTTCATAATATCTATTCTTAATATTTTTAAATAAAATCTCATTCGTTACTGGCTAAAAAAAAAATTCATTGTATATGACTAGGTCACTATTTTTGAAAATTTTGTTAATAAAATAATATAATATTTGTGATATAAAAAATAATATTATACCTTGTATATACACTAATATTATATGAACTACTTATTAAAATAAAATTTATATAATAAGTGATAATTGAATTTTTTTAAGGATTTTTTACTATATATGTATATTTTATTTAATAATTTTAGAGGCAGATAATAAGAGGGTGTACTTATATTTAACATCGGATATTTCATCATATCCTTGATTATATCACTTTGATTTTCATTAATACCGTGGTTTCAACTAAATTTATATTTCAAACAAGTTACAATGTGAAGTAATTTTAATTAATATATTTTCAAAATATAAATTACAAGCTCTATACGCATATTTTTTGAATATTTTATAATAAAAATTTTGGTTTTATTTTGGAGTAGAGATGCTGAAAAATATAAAAAAATATATTTTATTTTTTCCTCACAGTTAATTTTTTATAATAATATGAATGCTCTATTTTTTTAATCACCCTGGGAATTCAAAATAAAGATATTGAAGAATTTAAAAATAAAAATAATAATTCTTTGATAATTTTTAAAAAAACCTACAATATTAAGTCATATCACTATTATCCATAGCTTCAATTCATCATTTATCAAATTTAAGACAAAAAAATAACTGTGCGGATTGTTGATATCATTATCCAGGATAATCGGACATTTATACATTTTAAATATATCAAAGTTGGTCTCGCATAACCATGCATCTTTTTTATCGATCTAAAAAAATTTTAATGCCAACCAATTATATAATTATTTATTATGGGTAAATTGATATAATTAAAATAGGGGTTTAATACTTTCAAATTTGGTTTTTAAAATTAATGTGTCCTACCATCATTATATAATTCATTTTTAAAATATAGAACCAAAAATTCGAGAAAATATTTTATGTTATTATATTTAAAGTACATTAAAGTTTTGGTTTTTTTTTAGTATATTATCTTTTTTTGTATTAATTCCATTAAAATTTTTATTTATAAAAAAATAAATTTTACTGAAAAGAAATATTTTAAATATCTTTAAAATATTGTCCATAAATGATCGGATATGATAAAAATTTACAACAATTTATAGAAAGTTATACAGTTAAAATTTTTTATACGTAATTAATAACATTCAATAAAATTTATTCTAAATTAAATTATGTAAAAATTACTTAGTAATCAAATTCACTAGGAAAAAATCAAATTTATACATATATAAAATCAACGTGCTAACATATATATTGAAAAATTCAATTATATAAAACGGATGTAAATTTTTTTACAGAAATAGTTACATTTATCTATAAATATTGGCCCAGTATATAATTATATTTAAAAAATCCAAAAAAAAAAAAAGATTATTTCATAGTGATTTTTCTTAACTAATTATTCAAATAAATGATGAAAAAGTAAAAAAGTGTCTTTTTTGGACAATTTATGCTTTTTTGGGAAATATAACACCCAATACCGTTAATTATTAATAAAAATATATTCGATGATTTATATTGATTTTTTGATTTAACACCCCGAAAAAATAACATAATATTCAAGTTAAAATCTATTTCTATGCAGAAATATTATAATGAATGAGATATTACTAATTTTTAAAAAATAATTAGATGAAAATAATCTTCAAAATAACCGATAAAAATTAACTAAAGTAAAATTTAATGTATTTTATTCATAATATTTTTTTAAATTTAATGTATCGTATTTGAGGTTTCAAAAATATTTATAATTAATTCAATATAAGTTTTTATTTAAAGACCTAAATTTAAGTTTATATAGCTCTATTTTAGTGAAAAAACAAATTATGTAGGTTTTTGAAGATATATTGAAAAATAAAATTTAAACAATCGGTCATTTTTTAAGCATGGATGGGTGATAAAACTGCTTTTATTCTGTTTAAAAAAATTATAAGTACTTATAAAACTTTCGAAAAATAATTAAATAAAATAAAATTGAAATAGCATAAGTAAAAGGTGTCTTAACTATCAAAAAATTTTAATATTAGTTTTGAGAACAAAAACAAAATTAAAAGCTAATAATCTATATAATTAATTAGATCAAGTATAAAAAAGACTGCAAAGTAAATTTAAAATTGACTTAATCTATAAAATAATTTAAAATTATTTTAATAAGTAAGAATATTTAATTATATGATCTTTTCTTTTTCATCAAAAAACTGTTATTTATATAAATATATGGGGAGGGGTTTTAGTTGTATAAGAGCCCATTTTAAATTTGATATATTTAATAATATCCCTTTTTATTCTTAAATTCATTCTTAAAAAAGGAATCAAAATTTTTTTAAATCAAAAATAATTTATAAAAAATTTATTAAGTATCCCTTGAATTTCTTTTTTCTTAAATAAAATATTATTCTCATATTGATTTGAATATATAATAATCATTTTGTAAAAAAATTTTATTAATTTTAATTAATTTAAATTTTAATAATTTTTTCTTTAATTTCTTAATCCAGGGATAAAAATTAGATTAATATTGCTGTATTAATATTTGCCAAAAAAATGGGATTTAAAAACGGGGGGTTTTTTTACAGCTTTTTCTCTAAAATAATAGCTCAATAAAAAACCATTTAGTGCTAATTACTTCGGACAAAAAAAAAATTAATAATTTAAAATGAAATAATTTTAAAAAGTCTCTATGCGCAAATATTTTAAAAAGTTCCCACTTTAAGATTTAGTTTTATTTTTAGTGTTATATTTATCATTTTTTTGAAACTGTATCAATATAGAATATTTTTTAAATTTAATGTGAACTATTTTATTTTTACCAAGTTATTTATATTTAAATAAAAACAATAAATTGTTTACGGGATTTCAATAGCTAATAAATTTTTATTCTTTTATAATTTTTTTGAAGAATTTCATCAAATATTTGTTATCGAAGAACACTTCTTATCGATTTAAAGCTTTAATGTATAAAATTTTGTACTAATATAATTAGTTTTATATTTCTTATTTTTTTTTTAAAAAAAGATCTTTAAATATTTAGTAGATTAATTAATTTCTAATGATAAAATTAAAAATAAGTTAATCGGGTTATCATTTTATTCTTGGAAATCTATAAATTACAATTTAAAATACATTTGTTCCTATCACTTTAATATATCTGAAATTTTTTACTGTTAAAATTGATGAAATACATAACGAAATTTTTTTATTTTGAAGAATCTTTATTAATTAAATAATTTGTTTATTTTTTTTAAATCAACGAAAAATATATTTTTAAATTTTTAAAAAAAATAAGTCCTTTGGATGACTATAATTTTTAAAAATGGGGAACTTATAAAATTTGCAAAACATCTGTAATATTTTATCTCAATTAAATGAATCGAATCAATAATTTAACTTAATACATATTTTTAAAATATTACAAGTTAAAAACCATAGATATATTAGCTATCCAGTAATCAGTTAGCATTTTTATTTTAAAAAAAATATAAAAAATCATTATAAAACTATATTTTCAAAAAAAAAAATCAATATTTAATTTTTTTAAAATAACAATTCTGTATATAAACTCAAAGTGCTTTCAAAAATTGAATTTTTTTTTAATTAAAGGTGTGTTTTTTAATTCCAATATCTAATTTACACAAATTAATGTAAATTATGTGTGTTTTTAAACTGTATAAAAATAAGTCCAAATAATTCTTAATGTAAGCGAAGATATAAGATATAATATGTTTCTTTATTGTCATTAATAATTCATTAATGAAGTTTAATTTTATTTATAAATAACTTGATAATTATATGAATAGTAATATATTTAATTCCTTTTATTCTTTTTATAATTCTGTGTGTTTAAACTAAGCGAAAATACCAAATATACACAATTTAAATGTTTTGGTTTTTTTTTCGTTTCAGCTATTTATCTAAGAAAATATTCCTTTAATTTAATTCATAACCTTTTTTATATAACATAAAAAATGATTTTGAGCAGAATAGAACTATTCCAGATCAAATCTGAAGTTAAATTCTATTTACAGAATAATTTTTTTGAACTTATAAAATATCTAAAACAAATTTTTAATTTCATATGTTTGAAATATCATTTTTTAAGCTTAAATGCAGTTTTTTCAGCAAAATAAACGAATGAAATAAAAATATTTACAAATTTAATTGTATAATAATAGTTGGTGTCATATTAGTCTAAATAAAATCAAAAAAAACTTATAATATGTTATTTGTTGAAGACTTCTTATGTTAAAATAGGATTTATTTAGAATATTTTGATATTTTTGGTTTTCCTAATAGGTTTTAAGTTATTTAACTAAGAAAAATTAAAGCACAATTCAATATGATTTGTTAATCAATTAAAATATTTTTTGAGCAGATTTATTTATAAGAATTTTTTTATAAGAATTTTTTTTTACGGGAAATTTATTTTAAAGTTAATTAAAGGTTATAAAAGCATAATTAAAAAAATTTGAAACCCAACCTTTCTCTGCTGTTTTAGTATCTCCATACATCGAGAGAATTGGTTCAAGATTTTTTATCAGATATTTTTTGAGTTTTTTAGGAATTAAATTTTATAATTTTTTATAATTTTTTATAAGATAAATAGTAAATTTCGATGATATAATCACCAATCCACTATTTTTGTCGAATTTAAACTTTAATTAATCATTTTTGACTAAAAAAAGGATTTATTAAATTAACATGCGCAAATTTACAAGTAGTTTTACAACTAATTTTTTTTTTTGAAAATATGTGAAATTTTTTTACAAAAGTAATTCATCATTCGTATTATCATAATAAAAAATATAAAAATCACCCTGAATATCATCAAATACTAAAAATATTATATTATTTCTTTAAAATTTTCATGGCTCTTATCTGTTGCTCACACCCACTAGTTCTTATAAACAAATTAAATCGGCTAAATTTTTTAATAAATCCAATAATGAAAAATATTATTTAATGATAGCATTATCAAAATCTCGTCCCATTTTTGGTCTTTCAACCCTTAAGGGGTTAAAATTTGGTATATATGTGATCTTTTCAACATTTTTGAGCCAACTTATTTTAAAAAATTATTTATTTTATTTAACCATTTCTGGGCTGAAATCATGGAAATAAAATTAACTTTTGATTCAATATATCACTAAAAAAATTCATATTATTAGATAAATTAAAAAAATAGCTAATATAACGATTTTACAAGAATTATTGGGTTTGGGACACATATTGGGGTTGAAATGGGTTAAATTATAATTCACTGGATATTTATTTTCCTTTTGTAAAAACTAAATAATCAAATAATAATCTGCATTTTCTACAAATCCAATAATTGGGCTTTATAAAACCTTAAAATTATAAAAATATATCTAAATTGGCTGAATAAAAAAATAATTAAATGAAACATTTTGCATTTATCCCTGAATTTTTTATTGATATCTTTTAAGATTAGTCGAAAGTTGCATAATTTTTTTAATTATTTGATAGAGCATATATTCAAAATTGGTCGAAAGTTATTAAAAATGGTAGAATAATGCTTATTATATTTGAAATTTACACAGTATAGTGGAATTTGGTTTAAAATGATCGAAATTTATTGGTTAAACTTATTTAGATTTTAAACTATTGAAAAAAAAAATGCTTCATCAAGAATTTTTTATGATATCGAATTAAATTCAGGTATTATAATTATATTTTGAAATTGGAGAGTCTTAATTAAAGTACGATATATTTCACTGTTTTCGATATTCCAGAACATAATTCTCGAAGCTCGATTTTTTTATTACATAATATAAGGATTTTATTTATTTATATTTGTAAGCCTTTTTTCCATGCAATAATATTGGTCTTGAGTAGCACTAATTTCACTAAATTTAATATTTATAGCTTCTATTTTTCAAAAAGTATTTCTTACCAAGTTTAATTAGGGTTATATTGTAAATAATTTTGCTTATTTGGGTTTATTTACAGTATTAGCTTTTTTAGGTTACACTTGTAAAATTTTACATAAATTTTTTTTTTTGAACTGGATTTGCAGAAATACTCCTTTTTTTAAAAACCGATTAAGGCATTATTCATTTGTAACCATTTTAATCATTCAGATATTAAATATTTCATTATTTAAACCCCCATAAAAACTTTTATTTTTATGCATGAATATTTTAATATAATAATTCACAAATAAAGTTTTTTATTGTTTTTATAATAATTCGTGATTATTTTACTTGGATAAGATTATAATAATTTTTTAAATTTTACTATATATTGATCAATAAAATAAAATAAATATTTTTTATTTTAAATAATTTATTTTAAATAATTTATTTCAAATACTAATAGAGTTATGTATTAGATTAATAAATTTTTTAATCAAAATTAGGTTAAGTTTAGTATTTATTAATATATAATTCATGATCTGGATATATCATAAAAGTATATCATTATATCATTTTAGGAAATGACATAATTTTTTTTAAATCTCCGTACAAACATCCCAATTACTAAATATCATAACTAAAAACATATCGAGGTTTTCAGAAAAGTAAATGAAAAAATTCCCAGTGAAAATTTTAAATCTGAAAGCCCCGATTTTATTTTTCTCCATCATTTTTCTAAAGATTTTTCTTATTTACTTTGATTCTGATCAGCTAATTCATTAAATATATGTTGTTTTATTTATTAAAATTTTTTATTTTTTGGATTTTGTTGAAATAATACAATCGAAGAAATGCTGAAATGCCTTTATTATTTGTATGTTATATTAAAACGGCTGATTTAGCTTTTTTTTTCCCTCTAATTTTATAAACTATGTTTTTCGAGCATATATTTCATATATTTACATGTATTGAAAAATATATCATTTATTATAAATAAAAATTTCAACTTTAAAAATGAAATCAAAGGAAATTAATGAAATTATTAGGGATTTATAAAATTATTAGGTTTATTATCTTTATTTTAAAAATCTACTATAAGTCAAACGGTTCATTCTCCTCCAGAATTTTTAAGTGTTATAATTCGACAAATTTTCAATAAATTCATTTACCAATAGCAATACAATGCTAAATAGAAGTATAATTTATCATAATGGAAATCAAGTAACATAAAAAATTAAAATATCGTGAAATAGCCAACCAGGGACTAAAAAGTTTGAAAAAAATTATATAGGTATAAAGCCCATTTTCAAAAACTATTTTTCTTTGTAATTTTCACAACAAAAAATCTAAGATTAAAATAAATCTATATTTAATGTTTTTAATTAGAGTTTTTTTTCATTTCAAAAATATCAATGTTTATCATTGTACTTATTTTATTATCATTACAGCTTTTAATGTATTTTTTATTTTTTATGTTCTGATATATATAGATTATAATGGAATGTGTTCTAATAATCTTTTTTCCGTGCTCTATAACTATTTTAAAAATTGTATTTTTTATCAAATCAAAGTGCAAAAGAAAAAATATTCTTCCAATATTATTTTCTATTAAAAGTTGGAATATCGATTTTATAAACTTTTTATTCTAATTTAGTTTAAGAAAAATTTATAAATACATATAATAAAAAAATTTTGAGTTAGTATTGTTGTTTATAGTTTCCAGAAATAAAAAACTCTGTTTATCTTATAATAAAGCTTATCAGCTATCCAAAAGTATTGCTTTTAGATCAAATTATGTTAAAATTGCTCCATTCTAACCTATGATGCACTAATGCAAAATTTCAATTTAATTTAAATCACTATATATTACTACAAATTACATATATTTCTTTTAGTTTAATTTAAATTATAAAACATAAATAAATTAGTTCAAAAAGTATTTGAAATAATATCATAAAAAAAATCTCCATGGTTTATTAGGCCCATATTTAATAAAAAAATAGTTAGTTGAAAGAGTTTTTATCTAGATAAATTTAAATCTTTTTTGTACTCATAAATTCTTTTATAATAAAAATTAAGTTGTAATTAATTAAACCAAAATTTAAATTTTAGATGAGGAAAATACTTGTGTTAAAATAAATAAATTGTTTAAAATGTAAAAAAAAAAATTAATTTATCTAAATTTCTGAACTTGATATTGATTTAGATTTAGAAATGAATTAGAAAATACAAAACCATCTAATAAATTCATTAAAAAAA
>LSSL01000817.1:9408-31469 GCA_001953115.1 Smittium mucronatum | reverse complement strand
TATATATATATATATATATATATATATATATTAAATAATTCGATGTTAAAAATTTTAATATTATTTTCTGGATTTAACACGCACACACACACACACACACATATATATATATATATATATATATATAAATTGAGTTTTTTGATATTAAGGCTTGTTTTATTTCCAAATTCTATAATTTTAAAATAGAATTAAGTTGCATAAAACTTTTTTATCAAGACTAAAATATTAGTTTTGGATTAATCGATGTTCCAAGTATTCTTTTAATAGTTTTATTGTTGTAGAGAAGTTGGTCTATTGTTGGTATTAAATTTTAAAAGTGGATGTAAATATTATTTATTTTTGTATAAATGAAAAAATAATGCGATTTTTTTGGTTTTTGAATACTTTTATGTTGAATAATCCTATTCTCCTCATTTATAAATATAATTTATGGTTTTTGGACTTCAATACACATAGTTACAAGGGCTGCAGAGGATTAGAAGAATAAATAACGTACCCATTTAAAGATAGATTAAACGGTTTTTATATGTGATGCCTTTTTGGCCAAATAGAGCCAGTATAGCATTATTGAAACATATTTGGATCCTAAATTTTTATCTATTCTCTTCAATAGACGAATGGTTTCTGATTTCCAATGAACTAGAACAATATTAAACTAATGTATCATTCATAAATTAAGAATCATTTTTTTGGAGGATATGGATTATTGAAACATTTGAAACTACCCACAAAAATAATGTGAAAGTTTATTAGAAGAATCATCACGTTAGTTTATTGGTATTTAGAAGCTTATTAAAATCACTATAATAAAACTTCGGGAAATATATTTGACTGGGATGTCCACATAGTTCAAAATAAAAACCTTTATCGAGTTTTCATGTATTTAGCTGAAGCAAAGTTTCAATACGGATTGGTTTTTGAAAAGTATTATGTTGGATTGATGGTCTTGTGTAGAGAACTACGTAAAAAATAATAATAGGTATAGTGAATTATATTATCCCTTTTGGGTACAAGCCTTTAAACTATAAATATTCTAAAATATTAACTTGATATATTGGAAATAATAGGAGCTAATCATTAATGAATTAATTCATTAGGCGATTTTTTTTTAGAAACATATAAATTAACATATAGAGAGTATTGGAAATAGATGATTGAGCCCCATATGTAAATAGTTGGTAGAATTTAATTTTCTTTATTTCGAATAGAGCTTTGATATTTGAAAATTAGTTTATCTTTTTTAAAAATATGATTTTCATAGAAATCTTACAATGAAATTCTGTGATAAAAAAAAATCCATAGAATTACATCTTATAGATCTTTATTTGGGTCGAAAAAAAATTATTTTGAAAAATTCAAGCAAAAAAAATCTTTTAAATAGTGATAAAAAAATAAAAATTTTAACTTTTTTGAAATCAATCAATTTAATAAATTGCCTATTGAAAATTATTGTTTATTAAGAAAGAAATGAAGTATTTATGAAAAAGAGTTTTGTATCAGAAATAGAGACGAACATAATCTATTGTGATGGCCTACTTCTTGCGGTTTGATCTACTGACCACCGGGAAAACCAAAGGAGCTGATAATTCAGCAAATGTCACAACTGGTAAAGTTTCTTGGTCTTCATCATCGGATTCTGAAGGATTTTTTTCATCTTTAGGAGGCTTCTTTTTGTCATCCCGTCTCATGACGCCTCTATTGACTTTACAACCAATACTTCTTAGGAAGTCAGATGCTCTAGAAAAAAAAAAGAAAATGTATTTTAAAGATAAAAAAATTATATATGGAAAGGATAAAAGTGAAATAAGAACGAATAACAATGGGCGAGAAAAAAAAGTAATTACAGTGAATTGGTTAGTCCGATTTCTCTGGCAAAAGTAGAAACTTCAATCTGGAAATCACTTAGAGACAACATTAAAATAGCGATATAACTGGTGATTTTGTCCTTTGAAAATTTGGTAAAGGCGAATCTATGAAAGATAAAAAATATGTATGTATTAGTGAAGAAAAAGAAAAGATTTAATATGTTAAGGTGCTTATAAATTTGGACACAATAGTAAAAATAAGATATCTCTGAAATATTGGTCAGGTTAATATAGAATAGAAGGTTTGTGCACTTACTTATTCTTTCCAGTATCAGAAATAGAGTTTTCAGTAAATTTACCACTCAAGTATTCTGCTACACCAGAAGGGAACTCTGAAAAATTATCAAAGAGTTTTTTTTTGGACTTGAAATCTGAAAATTTCACGTTTCTAAATTTGAGCATTAAAGATAACAAAATATATTTATGCAAATCATTGACGGATTTCAAATTGAAATTTTTCAACTTGGCGATTCTGTTAATGACAAATTCAGAGTTTATCTTGAGCAATAATCTAATTTCTTCGGCACTCTTGCTGTTACTGATTGGAGCGCTAGATTTAATTAATTCCAGAATATGGCTTGGTGCATAGTCTTCGGAGTCGTAGACCAATTTGACGCTTGTTTCAGTTAAAGAGAAACGGGGAACAGGTCGATTATCATCGTTTGAATTTTTCAATTCCTTGACAGATGGTAACTTGCTGGTAATAACTTGGATGGAATTTGTAATATGTTCTTCAGATTTTGATATTGAAGCCAGATCGATAACATTGCGTTCTCTAGCTTTAAGAACAGATTTTCTTTTCTTACTACCAAATGACAGACCGAGATCGTTTCTGGCTTGAATAACTCTGTCTTTAATGTTGCTACTTTTTTCGACATTGGAAATCTGTTCTGTTATGAACGATTCGAACGAAACCACGGGTGCTGGATGGAAGACGACTGAGTTTTTCTCCTTGTCAAATATCCCGACAAAGTACCTATCAAAAGTTAAAAGGTATTCCCAAAATCAAGAAAATACAGTAAAGAGAAAAAGACAATATATTTTTTTACTTGGCAGCTCTACTGAATTGCGAATCTTCGCTGGAGTTTGAGCCTACAAAATCCATGCGCTCGGTTTGTGAATTGACAAAATACTTTTTCTCTTTTTTTCCATCCCTAGAATAAACCTTGAAGCTTGCGTCAGAAGGGGGCTCGACTCCAGAGAATTTAGCTATATATATATATATATTATTATTTATCTTTTTTCAAAAAATTATATTATTATAAACTACTCGATTGAAAGATGAAGGATTACCTAGAATGGGAGTGGATGCCACACTTGGGGCAATATTTATCTTAACCTTTTTAGATTCCGGAGTTGTTTGGTCATTTTTACGTTTATTTTTTGAGGTTTGATTTTTGTTTGCACTCATAGTGATTTAAAAATTCAAAAAAGAATTTTATATGTTTTTTCTAGGGTATTATAGAGAATGTGAATTGCGAGTATTGCGTATACAGCTATATTTCTTCCGAATTGAAAGAACTAAGCAGCAGAAAATCAAACGTTAAATATTATATTTTGATCTTTTTTAGAGGTATAAAGCCTTATAGTGCAAACACTAAAATTAATTGATGAGAAAATCTTTTGTTTCGATTAATTTTTTTTTTGATTTAATTTGAATAAAAAAAAACGTTTTATAAAATTCTATTGGTAATACAATTTCAATACTATTTGGGAGAAAGGGTCCAAATCGGATCCAGCCAATAGTAGCAAAGGTACATATATTCCGAATAAAACCCAGAAAAAAGATTCGTAAATCGAATTGAAAGCACAGATCTAATGGTGTGATTTACCTAGACTTCCCTCCTCTAATAGCCTTAGCAACTCGTCTATAACCGGGAGCTTCATTTTTTAAGTGATCTAAATTACGGTAACCGTAACCATGATCGTTTGTGGAATGCCGACTTTCAGCCCTTTCCATGTAGTTATAAGATTCTTCACGTGAAGGTTGGTTGTCTCGAAGACTTTTCTTTCTAATAGTATGAGATCCCGATATGAAGTTTACATCCCTGTTTTGTTCCCTCTGTTCCCTCTGTTCTCTACGTTGATTAGCAAATATTTGTAGGTTACTTTGTCTCTCAAGAGCCCTTATACGACCATCCTTTATAGCAACACTTTCATATAACTGTCGGATTTTGTTTTTATAGCTTTTTGCTAGATCAACTAATGCATTCTGAGTATTTTGTAGCATTTCGATCTGTTCCTTAATAGCTTTAAATTGCTCTATGGTTGAAACCACATCAACAGTACTTTGATTTTGTTTATAAGAGCTAATCTCTTCTTTTAATCGAGAAATCTCGTTGTTTAAATTTGCAGAAAGAGACTTCATGCCTACTAATTTTTCTGTGAGTATCTGGTTCTTTGCTTTTAAATTATTGTTATTTGTTCTTAATTCATTCAAACATCTTACCAGGTTATCATATTTTAATTGTAACTCCTGAGAGCAGTCATTAAGGTTAAGATCCATACCAAAGTCACTTACATGTGAAGTAGTTTCAAGCATAGTCTCCGGAATAGATAAATCTTCATCTATTGAGCAACTAGAGTAGGCTGAGTTTTTTAAGGAATTTATAGGAACTCCAATTGCCCCCTTCTGAATATCATTACCCAAATCGAGCTGTTCGAGGCTGGTCCAAGTCTCTGATGGACCCTTGGTATCATTTAGTGCAAAGTCTGCAGATATGCTACTCTCTAAAAGAGCGCGTCTCGCTTGCTCACTATCCAAAAGATTTTCATTAAGTTTTTCTATTTCGATTTTTCCATTTTCCAGTTCTGCTAATGCGTCATCTCTTTCTTTTCTCAATTCCACTAATTGAGACATGCTTTCTTTGTAAATATCCAGGATATTATCAATTTCTGATTCACAGGAAGCCAATTTGGTCTGCAAATCCTTGCATTCATCAGTTTTTTCAATTAGCTCCTTTTCAACTTCATCAAGTTTTGAAATTAATCTCAAGTTATAATCCGACAAATCCTTGAAAAGTTCTTCTTTAGACTTTTCTTCTAGGCTATTAAAGAGTGAAGGGCTAGTGAAATTTCTCCCCAATTCCTTAATAATTTCACTTTCTTGGTGACTGTCTATCTCGGAGCCTTCATCATCATCATAATCGTCGTCATCATAATCTTCCTCACTGGTAACTGCTGATGATTTTTTTTTCGCCATAGCGGATAACCTGGGACTATTATTCCCCTCCCTGAGAAATAAACTATTTGCACCTAACGAGCCACCTCTAGAACCGATAAGCTTATTATGTATAATCGAGTTTGGACTGCTAGCGGCACTGGAGGATAAAATACTTTCTGGGTCAACCTTCCCACCGCTTCTCCATATTTTCAATTCGTCTTCAAGAGATTTAATATAAGTTTTGTAGGTATTTACTTTGGAGTTTAAGTTCTTGACCATGAGCTTTAACTCTTCAGGACTAAATTCTTGGTTGACCTTGGCTTTGTTCTTGATGGATTTAGCTCTAAATTATCAAATATAAAAACAATTTGATATTAAAAGATAATTAAATATAGGGAATAGTACCTAGTTCCGAATCGAAGAGTACTAATAGTTTCAGAGATGTTAAATGAAGAAGGTGAGCAGTTGACAATCAAAGTGGTTCTAGAATTTCCACCGAGAGATTCTTGCAAAATTCTTGTTAACTTACTGTCTCTATATGGGATATGAGTGGATTTTCCATCAGTTAAAGAGTTGATAACATTTCCTAATGCAGACAAGGATTTGTTAATTTTTTTAGCCTCCTCTAAGGTTTGGCCAGTAGCTCCTGTTTTTCCCAACTTTTCTGACCCTGCCAGATCAACTAGGAATAGTTTTCCCAATTTAATTTTTCCATCCAGTGTATTTTCCTGTTTAATTGATATTTGAAGTATCGAGTGGCTTCTAGAACTTTCAGCGTTCATATCTATAGTTTTTTTATAATTATTTTTAAATAATGAGGAAATAGAAATTAGAGACGAGGATATGCCAAAAAAATAATGAACAGAATGGAAATGTAAAATTACTTGTATGGGCTACGGCTCTAGATTTTCCTCCGGCTTTCATTGCATCATAAACCTCTTCAACAGAACTGACAAATATTCCTGTTAGTCCTTTTACGTGTACACCATTTATTTTATCCTCATGTACTTGTAATCTCTTTTTAGAAGCTATAATCCCAATAAATTTTATGAATATTAAGAGAGAAATTATATATATGAAGGTTTAAAAGATATTTGTAATTAATGCATACTGTCTAATAAATCCCGAATTTTTTCCATGTAAATTTCCATGTAAGAGACCTTTACAAAATATTCTATTGAATTAGGGGATTGATCGATTTTATTGAACATTCCTTGGACTATCCGGGGTATAACACCTTTGGTTTCATCATTATCGATATCAGGACCCTAAATTTATTAAAAGGAGTTTTAAAGTTAGAATAAAAAGTCAATTTTAATGATGAAAAAAAAGGATATTAGATAATTTCAAGTGAAATTGAAGATTTTCAAATAAGAAAATTTGATGTCTTTACCATCATTGTGAAGGTTTTACCGGATCCGGTCTGCCCATATGCAAATACAGTTCCATTATAACCGTTAAATACATCTATTTCCAACGATTTTTAGACAAAGATCTAAAAAAGATAAATTAAAAGTATTTACCTTCTACAGTCTGCTTTATCGAATAATCAAACAAATTTTGTTGATCAGCTTCTGGACCAAAAACTCTGTCAAAAGAAAACAATAGATTCCCCTCTTCATTTTGCTAAAAAAATGTAAAAAAAATTCTATTAGACATGCTTTCGAAATTTTGTGTGAGGTGAATAAAGAGGATGACAATCAGGTTAAGAATGTGCTCGAAAGATAAATAAAACCAACTTTTATCCGAACGCAATGGTCATCAATTATTTCTATAGCATTCTGACCATTCTCTATAATTTCTCTAGAATTTTGAGGCCTGAATCGGGCTAGAACTTTGATGTTAGTTGTAGATGTCATATATGTCGATATATTTTATCGGAAAAAGGGATAAAAGCGGTCCATATAGGAAAGATCGAAATATCGTAAATGGATGTCACGTCGCAAATTCTTTTGATTTATTTCTTAAATTCACTATTCACTATTCACAAGAGATCCAAAATTGATACATAAAGACAGCCTCATTTTCATCTGAATAAGTTCAAATGTTTAATTTCAATACTTTATAAACCAATGGATTTCACGACTTACTTATAGAGTTACAAAGGCACATATTGGCTAATAATTCTTAATACAGATACAATCTAAGTATTGTTAATAGATCTGTCCTAAATTTAGCTTAATCATTTCATCAAATCACGTACTGATAATTCTTAAGAAAATCACTCTGTTTTTTACAAATAGATAAAGAGATTCTATTTGCTTAAAATTGTATGCGGGGGTAAAGAGAAAGAGAAATGGATACGGGAAGCCAACATTCACGAGATTCTGTCGGATCCATACTATTTTTAGATTGGATTATACTTCGAAATCCGCATAATCTCATATAACCTTCATAATATAGGCATTCAGTTTCATTGTGTTTTTTGGAGGGAATATTCCTGTTCCTTCTTTAATCAAAAAATTCATTAAACCTTAACATTTTATACAAGGTGGTTTGATATCCAGTCCTTTCTGCTTCCAAATTATATTCCCATATCGAGTGCATCTTAATTTTAATGGGCTAATTTTACATAGAAAGAACTTATTTTTGGGAACCCATTTTTCAGAAGTGAGTTTATAAATAAAATTATGCGATGCAATAAAAAAAAGGGAACATGGTTACACATGGTTTAACAATAGATACTTTTTATTTCCCCAATACTAGAAGACTATTTCATTATAACACTATCAGGAGTGTTATTAAACGACGGAAATAATACAATTTACGATGTTCTAGGTATTAAAAATTATATGGATCTAGAGCTCTTTAAAAAAAATTACAGATACAAAATCAATACTATAATCTTATCAAATAAAGTCACAATATATTGGCGAAATGTCGATCTGCTCAATTTACGATAAAGATATTAATATTATATTCAAACTAAGGAGAAAGGAGCTGAATGATAATTCTTTATGAATTTTCAAGTCAAATTTCTCGCGAAAAAATTATGTTCAGACAGAAAATAATAACAATAAAGTGGACAGTGGCCGTTTTAATTAATAATTATATTGACGAATGAAAATAAATATCATAAATTAAGAAAAAGTTAGAACATGAATATTGCAATAATTTTTTAAACTATTACAGTATTATTTTAGTGAAATTATGATTAGCAGTTTCTTTAGCTTGAAGGAAAACAAAATGTTTGAACATTTTCATATTAAGCGTAGTTTATTCCTCCATAACTAACTGGGTAGCCTTAATAGGAACTTGTTGGTTTATATGTAGGCATTACTGAGCTATTATCATTTTCATAATATGATCTCTCTTCATCATCAGTGCTATCATAAGAGGTTGTTTCTACTGATTGAGAATATTGTTGGTAGCCATAGACAGGGCTTGTTGAACTCTGATCACTTTCATAATATGATTCCTCTTCATCATCGATGCTTTCATGAGAGGTTGGTTCAGCTGATCGAGAATATTGTTGATAATCATATACAGGGTTTGTTGAGCTTGAGCTGTTGGAGTAAGAGGATTCATCAGAGGATGGCTCGACGGATTGAGAATATTGTTGATAACCATAGGCAGGGGTTGTTGAGCTTGGGCTGTTAGAGTAAGTGGATTCGTAATCATCATCGGTGATTTCATCGGAGGTTGGTTCAACTGATTGAGAATATTGTTGGTAACCATAGGCAGGGGTTGTTGAGCTTGGGCTGTTAGAGTAAGAGGATTCATCAGAGGATGACCCGACGGATTGAGAATATTGTTGGTAACCATAGGAAGGGGTTTTTGAGCTTGGGCTGTTGGAGTAAGTGGATTCGTAATAATCATCGGCGATTTCATCGAAGGTTGGTTCAACTGATTGAGAATATTGTTGATAACCATAGGCAGAGGTTTTTGAGCTTGGGCTGCTAGAGTAAGTGGATTCATCAGAGGATGGTTCGACGGATTGGGAATATTGTTGATAACCATAGACAGGGGTTATTGATCTTGGGTTGTTAGAGTAAGTGGATTCGTAATTTTCGTCACCATCATCGTCTTCTTCTTCTTCTTCACTGCTCTCATAAGGGGTTGGTTCGACTGATTGAATGTATTTCTGGTGATCATAGACGGGGCTTGTTGAACTTGGACCGTTAGAAACAGTAGATTCATCATCATCGCCGTCATAAACACTTTCATATCCATTATACCGTTTATAATTATAACTATTGTCATAATCATAACTATTTATGACTGAACTTGAACTGCTAACGGGGCTAGATTCCTCGTCATCACACGTACTTTCATATTTTGTGGGCTCGACCGATTCTGTATATTTATGGTAATTATAGCTAGAGCTTTCTGAGCTGGAGCTATCAGAATAGGTAGACTCCTCTTCATCACAAGTACTTTCATCTTTAGTGGGTTCAACTGATTCAGTGTATCGTTGGTATCCATAAATGGAACTCGTTGAACTTGGGCTACTACCATAGCTGGATTCCTCTTCGTCACAGGTGCTTTCATCATCAGTGGGCTCAACTGATTCAGTATCTTGATGGTAGTTATAGTTAGGGCTTTCTGTTCTTGAGTTATCAGAATGGGTAGTTTCCTCTTCGTCACAGGTGCTTTCATCTTTAGTGGGTTCAACTGATTCAGTATCTTGTTGGTAGTCATAAATGGAAGTTTTTATGCTTGAGCTGCTAACATAGCTGGAATCCTCTTCATCACAGGTGCTTTCATCTTCAGTGGGTTCAACTGATTCAGTATCTTGTTGGTAGTTATAGTTAGGGCTTTCTGTGCTCGAGTTATCAGAATAAGTAGATTCATCTTCATTACAGGTACTTCCATCTCCAGTGGGTTCAACCGATTGGGCATATTTTTGATAATTGTTGCCACTGACTTGATATGGTGTTTTCACAGTTTTCGATTGAAAATAATCGTTGTAATATCCCCTTTTGTATTTTCCCGAATAACCTATACTTTCACTGCTATATTCATTTTTCTGAATATTATATCCGTTCTTCGAGATTGTTCTAGCATAAGATTCATATTTGTAAACACCCTTCTCTATGGTTCTGGTGGGTTTGTATTCAGAAGTTTCTTGGCATAAGCTTTGATTTGATTCTGATTTATAGCTATTGTATCCTAATCCGAATCCTTTATAATACTTAGAAATATTCCGAGAATAGCTTTGGTTAATAGAGCTATTTTGATTATTGTATTGATTTGCATTATTTTCATCATACCCATCTTTATCATTATCAGTATTACTTTTAGCGTGCTTTGAAAAATAACTTTCAGAAGTTTTAGTAGGTTGTTTTACGTATGATTCATCACTCAAGTATCCACCATATGAAGTTTTAGAAACTTCTATATAACTAGTTTGGTATCTTTTAACTAATCTTGTATCAAAGTTAGGATTGTAGTTTTCAGGCTTTTCATAGGAACTTTCAGAATTTTGGCTTGGTACGTAGCTTTCATATGAATTGCCAACATTGTAATTTACATTAGAGTCATAGGACGGACTAGCATTGTATTCACTTTTTTGATACCCGTAATTATCATTAGTACTGCTTCGATGGTCATACGAAACTCTTGGTTTTTCTTTTGTTACCAACCTAGTTTTAACTTTGTACTTAGTTTCAGTTACGGTTTCAGTTGCACCACCGTATGGATTAGTCTCCGGAACAACTACAGATTGAGTGACTGTCACTACTTCAGGTTCATTAATAGGTTCTTCTACAGGGGCATCGGGGACTATTGGCACCTTAAAGCCCAATGAATTGTCATATCCTCCGACATTTCCTCCGATATCTCCACCATATCCTTGGACATAAACAACTCCATATCTAGGACCATAGCGTCCTCCATATCCTGGGTTATATCGACCTCTGTATCCATGGTTGTATCGACCTCTGTATCCTGAATTATAACGTCCTCCGTACCCTGAGTTATAACGGCCCCCATAACCTGAATTCATGTGCCCACCATATCCCCTTTTAACAACATGATTATCTCCATCATATCCAATAACGAAATCTTTTTTAGCCGAGATCAAATGAATGGTTGATAAAAGTAAAGAAAAGATATGTGCCCTCATTATAAATAAATAGATAATGAAAAATGAAAGAAAGTTTTATTTTCAAAATAAAAATTTCAATTGAAGTAAAGTGAAATGAAGTGAAAATTTGATTGAGATGCTGATAATTATTCTTAATGAATGATCGAAATATCTGTATTTATACAAGATTTTATTTAGTAATTTTAGTTGAAGATATCTCCAAAATAGAAAGCAATTCCATCTTCTGTATTGCATTGCATTGAAATTCGATTTATAATTTTCAACACCACGTCCTTTATTTTTGTATAATGTAGCGGGGAAACAATAAATGAAATCCGGTTTTATTGACTTTCATTATTGTCACAGTACACTGCAATCGCAATCGCAACCCAACCTCAACCCCTTTCATTTATGTGATAAAAATAGATTAATCCTTTCAATATATGCAGGAAAATATAATCAGCATTATTTTGTTTTTTTACAAGATTCTAAGAACAATAGAATTTAATACCAACCTTTAATTTATGGAGTTCAACTTTTAAAAAATCATTCAAATTGAAAATACCAATATACAGCCCCTATGAAAAGCGTGGTGGTTTATTTGATTTATAGAACTTTTTTTTCAAATAAAACTAGAAAAATAGCAGGAAATTCAGTTTTTTAAAAATATCCTCCCATTAAACCTTTGAAATAATGATTTTAGATAAAATGTTGATCGAGAGTGGATCCAGGGGATGCGGAGAAATACTTCTTTTTCAGATCCAATGTCTCATATTTCTATAAATAATCACTTAAAACAGTAGAAAGACACCAACATTCTTTTTTCTGAAACATATCCAATACAATGTGAGCTCCGCTGAGGCTATGTAAATGAAATGGCTTTAATATCGACAGTTGAAGACTTTTTTTGATTGTTATCGGCTGGATTGAATATCTGGTAAACTTCCTTAGATTGTGTGTGTGTGTGTGTGTTTTCATTCATTCTTTCATTCAAACTATTGGGTAAATGGGGACTAAGGCTGAATTGAAGATCATTGTTATAAAAATAGCCAACAAGAGCCTCCTTATATTCTCCATATTGAATGTTTTTTCATTCACTTCTAATTATCTTGATTTTATTTCAGTTTTAATTTATCCAACAAACTTAATGCTATTCTTGTGCATTATATTTTTAGCCGGGGCATATGTTAGATTTTAAAGAAGCGAACACCGTCAAAAAAATAAATTCATTTCACACACAAGTGCAGATTTCTTTAAAGATCTAAAGCTTTGGATAATAAAGAGCTCCTATTTGTTACAACTTGCCAATAGTTACTTTATAGCGAGTAGAATTAACTCAATCAATGGCGAGCATTGATAATTAATTCCGATTTGCTAGAAAATTGAATGCCATTTTTGCGCCGCTGTCTTTGGGTCAAAAAGATTGAGATTTGAAAATTCTAAAGCACCAGACCTGTTACAACCAAACATCAACGGTAAAAGCTAAAACAAGTTCGCATATTAATACAATGAAATATTATTTTTTCTTTGTCCTTAATTGACTTGTAGTGTATTTTAAACCCCCAAACCTAAGACTAGGATTAAAAAATTAAATAGATTATTCTCTCAAAATAGATGTTGCGCCAATTTTTTTTTAATATCAACATTTTAAAATTCCCTACGGAAAACAGTAGATTTTGGATAAACGGCCAATGCAAATTTTTTTAAATATGGGTAGACTAATAATTTTTTTTGAAATATAATATATTTTTAGAAGCAGGCCATCTGATTAGAAGTATGATTGCCTTAGCGAGACCATAATATTCTTTAGTGGTATAAAACACTACATAATATTACCTCCTATACCCAAGTGTGCTTAATAGAAATGTCAATACATATGCAATGACTTAAGTGCGTTTCGGTTTTCATCGAGAAATCTGCCATTTATATAGATAAAAAGCTTAATATCACTTTAATATTTTAGCCGAAAATTATTTTTGCGCAGTATTGCTAACTATATTAAAATTTAATGTGAATTTTGAATTTATATTTTTATTGGTAGTAATTGATTTTTTTACAATAATTCAGAATTTTTTTTCAAAATAAGTGTACCATAAGGATCGTTTTATTTAATTTATTAATATATTTATACAAGATCCTCTGATTTATGAATACCTTGTCGTGGTTCAGGGGCTTAAGACATACATCTGATAAGATGCATTCATAATAAAATTCCACCAAGTCTGATCTACTTTAGGTAAGGATCAGTGAAAGAGTCTCACGATTTGGCTATCTATGAATCAGATAAGGGCGAATCTCGAACGGGAGGAGCTGAGTCAGAATCAGTGCAGATCGGTGCACTGCATGCACGATCATTTCATACTCTATCTCCGCAGCAATGCTCCGGTGACTAGTAGTTTATTGTAAGAAAGCCGTGGCAGAAACATCTCCGTTATATAACACGAGTCTAAACTTTTTAATCCTGTTAGAAGTATGGTCTAACGATGGATTCAGCCATCTCAGTGTGTTTTTTTTTCTCTGATGTTTAGCTTAATTCATGAGCTTATGTCTCTACAGCCATCCAGTCTACTTGAAGCAATACCGGGTGAGGCATATCGGATGGTAGATATGACTCCCATTTTCTTTAGATACTCAACTGGTAGAACGGCAGAGGAATATATTAGAGTTGAAGATATCATTACCTTCTATACCCTGCACTATTTTACTAGTGCTTTTTCTGCATAGTTTTTACTGATTTTATCTTCTAATAAATCCGTGGTTAAATAGATAATTTTAAGATATAAGTATTTATTTTGATTATTATTGTTGTATTTCTTGTACAGAGATTATCCCATGCTTTAATTATTAGATAAAAACAAAGAATTTTTCGTGTTTATCCAATAAAAATCGTTTAATTTAACCCTTTCTGGGCCCAGACTTCTACCAATGTCTTATTTGTGTATATTTAGAATTTCAGCAATCCTAAATTCATGATTGGCTCAATAGAATACAAATATCCCTAATCTAAAGATATCATTGTGCTAAAAGTTAAAGTAATTTTTTTTATTATCGGCACTGAATAAGTTAATTAATGAACAGTAAATTTACACTCTTTAGACCAAATCCCAATTTACATGACATAACAAACTAAAATCAGTCAATTTACTTATTTTAGCGCAACAAATTGGTCAAATCATGCAAAATTATGCAAAATTATTTTTATGAGATTTTTATACCTGAAATTTTCTGGCAGTTATCACCAATATTTTTGGGTTTATAAACAACAAAAAATATTGCTAATAAGATTGAAATGTGTTAAAATTGTACTAATAGTCACATCTGTCTCTTTATTAAAGTGGATTAATTGTAAATTTATTGATGGATAAAGTCTTATAGTACGTTAAATAAATTTTTAACAAGAAAAAAAATATCCCCAATCATCTTAATATATTTAAAACTTTACAGATCCAAAGTTTACTGCTGCTAAAATAAATAAAAATTGTAATTTTTCCTGCCAATTTAAATCCTTTAGCGTCTATAGTGGAAGTAAAATGTAATTTTCATTGGGAAGCACCACTCAGAATGTTTTAGTGAAGAATGATTTGATGATAAACCGAAATACTTGGCCTTATAATAGCTGAACACAAATATGGGGTGATAAAAAGCATTTTGAAAAAAGTGGTTATAGGTAGAAAATTTTAAAATATAATATTCAATAAAAAATCGGAATAGGAATGGGAGTAAAGGGTTAAAAAAAATAAATTTAGGCAAACCCTTCAATCTTTTAAAATAAATATAAAAATATTTAGATAAACATCATAACTTCATACAGATAGAGTTTATTCTCGAAGGAGCTTTCATAAAATCGAAATATTCCCTAAATCTTATATCCCTTGTTAAAAAAATATGATAATAATATAAATATAGGTTATTATTGTGGAATTTTTCTTGCTAATAGCAAAAATAACCGTTAAAAATCAGAAAATTTTGCGTTTATAGAACCTGTGATGGTCATTGATTCTTCAAAATTAAAAAATTTATATTAGAAATTCTGATTGGAGAAATTGATAAATTTGGAATTTAATAGAGTTTAGAAAATACTATAACTGGATCATATGCTTAAACATATCATTCAATGAATATTTTATTATCTAATATGAAAAATATTAATTTCTGAATTTATGCTTAAAAACTATAAAATAATCAAGATTAAGATTTGATCTGATTCAAATAAAAAAAAATTCAAATTATCCTGTTTATATCACAATTAAAAAGAGGGGAAATTTTGTTTTTAGAAAAATAGATAAATTTTAATGTATTAGATTTTGTTATGAATGATATAGAAACACATATCTGCAATAAAAATAATAAAATTGATTAAGGATACAGCCTTTTCTCGCCGCCCAATTTTTTTTCGGATAGATCAAACGGGTTTGCTAGATATATATAACAAAATTAAGGTATATTGACCCTTTCTTCGCCGAAGGGCCATTTTCCGCCATCTCATGGCCAATATTTATGTTAATTTCACAAATTGAAGTACTTAGCACACATTGATACAAATTAGTTAAAAATATTGGCCGAAAATTTGAAAAATTATGAAAATCCATTCAAATAAAAACTAGAACGAATAAAATAATGTTAAATAATCCAAATAAAGAGAATAAATGTTTTTTTTTTCTTATTATTAAAGATTAATTAGTGAAAAATAACTAATTATTTAAATATATTTCTTTTAAAAAAATTAATTAAAAGTCTATATAATTTGGAAATTTCTGCAAAATCTGGAATTTTCGGCAGATTAAATTTTCTTCAATCATCGTTTGCAGCAAATTCCGATATAATTACACAATTTCTTTTATCGAATTTCAATATTGGATAAAAAAATTTATTTTTCAGTTACAAATATTTTTAATAAATCGTTTATTTACTCTCAGTCATTACTTTTGGCTATAGATTTTCGTGATTTTTTATTAAAAAGGTTGATAATTTTATAAAAATATAAAATAATTGTAGCTTGTAACGGTTTTTTAGTTTAAGAAAGGCGTTTGTATAAACTATTAAAAAATTATTAAATCTTACTCAAATCATATTTTACTCCTTACAATCATTTCTAAAGTAGAAAGAAATGGTAATAGCCACATACTTTATCTATCGATAAAAAAAATTCCCTAATAAAAATTAGAAATATGTAAATTTAAATTATATTATTTATAAGATATAGTTAAAAAAACGCGATTAAGTTTGTAAATTTTCCCCAAAAAAAGTATAAAATATTTTTTGTGTGTATTCTACATCGCTTCAAAAGAGAGATTCTGGAAAAAAGTATTAATAATATCGTTTATCACCTACCCCTGTATCCTTTTTTATCGATTTAAAGTTAAAATAAACACACTGAGTATAACTTTAGTCCTTTTATTTGGGTAATAAAACTGCTTATTGACCTTAGCTAAATGGAAAACAAAAACTTTTCTTTTATTAAACTTCATCGAATAAAAAAATGTACGAATTACTTACATCTTTTAAATAAATCTCGTTTATAAAAATCTCATTTCCTATAATCGATTTTAATAATAACACCATCCTGTGTTTATAAAATTTTTAATGAAATTTTAATAAAGTCTTTTTTTATTTCTTAGCAGAAAATTTATACTCAAGTTTAAATAAAACACCCCCCCCCCAAGATTTTTATTCATTTACCACTTGAAAAATATTTCTCACCTTATAAAATTCAAATATAACATAATAAAATTGCTTAAAAGACTCACACTCCACTTAAATCCGAAAAAAGGGATAAATCTCAGCATTATTAATTTAAATAAGTTGAATATACTTTTAGCAGATCAAATTATAATAAAAGAAGAAATTTTAGTAAAAATAATTATGTCATTTAAAAGAATAAGTTAATAAATCCAATTCAATGTAAAGATGTAAATGCATGAATATAAAAAATAATATTTAGACATATTTTTCGAACTATTTGTGAAATTTTACAGATATTTGAGGCCAATAGTCGTAGGAAAAAAAGAAATATGTCTTTTTTTTGGATTTTACTGAATCCTTCTAATTCTGAAACTTTTTAAAACTATTTCTAGATATTAAAGCCAAAAAAATTACGTATTTTTTCATTAAGAAATTCCAACATAAAAAAAATCCAATCTAAATATTTAATGAATGAAAAATTGTGCAATATATCCCAAAATTATCTAAAGATTTCGGCAAAAACAGTATCATATTTTATATATTTTTCATATAAATTTGGAAATAATTTTTTTAGTTATTAAAAAAGATCTTAAAATTTAAAAGATTATTTAATGCTTATTTTTTCTTAAGCTAAAAAAATGTTTATTATTATTGATTAAAATTGTTGAAGATTCTAGAAAAGTTTGGAGAACAAATTCCTTTTTACAAAAAACCAAATCAATTTTTATTTTAATATTTTTGAATGGAATTTAAGCATCCAATAATATAACGAAATAACAAAATATTAGATTTAATAATTATACGTATGTGTATTGAAAAAAACCTACTGTTTCTGAATTTTAATACCCATTAGAGATATATATTTATGAATATAATAGTTTAATACTATTTTGGAAGACCTTCTCCAGTGTTTTATTAATCAGTATCTCAGAAATAATTAAATGATAAAAAAAATTAGGATGGATTTTTATATTTTAATAAAAATAAATTATAAATAATTAATGATATGATTAAATTTTGATAAAATATTTTACTATGTAAAAATATATATTAGCTATCCTCTTTTTAAAAAAATTGAAATTGAAATTCCTTTTTATGAATATATAAATTTGAATACCATACATGTAATTTCTTTCCAGGTTAAAAATTGGAGATATTTTTATTTTTGAGACCCAAATAATGTAAAGGCTCCGTTTTTTTATTTAAAGTGTATATAAATTAAAGTATAGGATAATTGTTATTTCTGACAAAAAAAAATTAAAATGGAAATTTGTTTTCCCGAAAATGGGAGAAATAGTATAATTTAATTTTTTAATCTCTAAATTTCTGCCTTATAAATCAATTTGTCACTAAAAACATTATTGAAATAGTTTGAAAGTTAAAATTTGAAAATAATACAGTGTATAGAGAACTAAAAACCCCTATGAAGAATTATCTCTAAATATAGACTCCAATATTTTATTAAGTAAATTAAATAAATGTTTTCATTAATTTAAATAATTTTTTTTAGCGTGTTCTGACTGATTGACTGATTGATTGATTGATTGTTTTTTTCTTTCATTTAGTTTTTTTAAAAAAATATCTATAGAAACTCATAAAATTTTGACAAATTTTAACATCACTCAACCTAGTATTTAGTGAATTTTCACATTTTTACTATTTAACTCAAAATAATCACTAGTGGATTAGAATTTTTATAAAATCACACACACATATATATATTTGATTTTATCAAGATTTTTTAAATGAAATTTTCTGAAGTTTTAACAAAAAAAATTTTATTTTTATAAATGAAAAATGTACAGGATGTGCAAAAATTATAAAGGCATTGTAATAAGTTTGTAATAAGGGTTTAATAATACACAATTTCAAAATTGAATTTTAAAACATAAAAAAGAAAATTCATTTATAAGTTTCCTCTTGAAGCACATGTAGATTATATAACTAAAAAATATTAGAAGTTTATTGGAAATTGTATTTTTTATTTTTTTATATAATTCAAAACTTAGTAAAAAAAATCATTTGGAGAGAGTGTTTATCTAATCAAAAAAAAAATGAAGAAATGTATAAAATCCAAATATTATTTATATCTAAAAAGTTTATAGATTAAAATGGAAAAATTTATACATTTTATGTTTATATCGATTTGAAATAAGGGGAAATTAATCTTATATTATTCAGAATACCGAAGAATATATTCAAGCTATATATAATTTATATTGAAGATTTTTTAATGAAAATAATATTTTTTATTCATTTTTTCGGTTATTAAAGGTAGTAAAAATATTTTCCGATATTTTTAAATGTAATAATGTAATTTTGTTTATAGGTATTATTTGAATCATCATTATTTTGATATAAAATACAGGAAATTATAATTAAAATCGAATCTAAATTTTATAAAAAGATATGCTAAGTCCCATATTCTGTCGTTAAAGTTGTTTTTTAAAAAGATATATAATATAAATATGCCTCAAATATCGATAAAAATGATTAATTTTAATCATTTTATTGGCGCAACTTGTAATTTTTTTTTATAAGACAGTTTCTTATAATCACCCAAAAAATCAAGAAATAAATAATCACATCTAAAAAGCAATCCTGGATTAATTCAAGTGATAATTTAATGATCGTTTTTTTTTTTTTAATTTAATGGATTCAAGCCAACATGAATTAATCTCAAATAAAAAAAAAATCTAATAAGTAATTTCTAAAATATTTACTGTATATTTTTTCTCTTATAAATTCATATTTCAAAACAACTTTTCCTGATTATTTTGAAATTGGCGTCACTCTAAGTCGTTTTTTATATTTAAATAAAATTATTGAGGTAAAAAAAAAAATTATTGATAGCAGTTTTTTGTATATTTATATATTCTGTATTGGACAAATTTAGATATAAGTATGTTCTCTGTATATTAAATTCTAAAAAAATAAAAATGAATAGAAACATGATACAATGTTTAAAAAAAAATTAAAAAATATAATGGGAATTTTCCGAAACTTTCTTAACTTATTGTATTTATTTTCAATTATATCATACGAGTTATAAAAGAAAATTGAGCTAAAATCTATTATTTTTTCATTTTTATCAATAAAAAAGATCCAGAATATAAATAGTAAATCATTATTTAGTATATTTATAATTATTTCGACAGTTTACTTCAAATAAAAATAAACATTTAACTTTTTTTCTTACCAAAAAAAATTACCAGCAATAAAATCAATGAAAAGTATTTGCCAAATTTTTCCTAAATACATAGTACCTCTAATTCCTAATAGTTTTATATTCTTATACTGGGTCATTTTTTTTAATTAACGAAAAAATAACCATATTAAATGTCCAATATACATTGTTAAATACCCATTTGGTTAATCGCACATTTTAATATATGTTTAATGTTATTTCCAAAAAAAAACACATCCATTATTTTTCGTAGATTCATTTTTCTATCAATAAATAATATATTGAAAAAATTTAAAAAAATTTCGAATTGAGCTCTACAAATTAAATTAATGAAGTGTGATCAGAATAATTAAATAAATTTTTTTAGAAATTAAGTCAATGTTATAATGGGATTATGGATATATCTAAGAATTAAAAAAAGAGCTAAATCTAAGAGCAGAAAGATGTTTTTTTTATGAAGCTTGAAGCATTTTTAAAGTTTAAATATATTTTTTATACTGACCCATATCTAAATACTTTATATTTTCACGCCAATAATAGTTATATAAAATCATTTTTTTAAATTCACGCTTGAATCTATATAAATTATTATTATTATTATTTCTTTCAGTAAATATAAAAGGATTTTTCGAAAAGATTCTTATTATTACTTTAGTAGCTTCATATATTTCAGAAATTTATTTAAACTAGAAAATCAAATTGTGTAATATTTAATTATAACTAGGATGTTTAAACTAAATAAGCTAATATGTATTTTTAATGTGATAGAAGCCATAAAAAGCAATAAAACGGTATCTATGTTTACGGATTTAGAAAAAAAATTTCCCTTTAATAAAGTTATATATTTTAATAAATATGGAGTTATTGTTTTTCTAATGGTGTTACAAAAATTTGCAATAAGTAATCTAAGTTGCAACAAACACAAAGATTTACAAAAAAAATCTAAGAATATGAGATATCTTTATGTTAACATCTAATTATATTTAGGTATAATATGGTTTTAAGTATGTTGAAGTTAAATGTCAAAAATAGAAATTAAATAATGAGTAAGTTTTATTTATAAAATTATAAAATTTAAATCCCTCAATTAGGCCTACAAAGTTTTAATAGCGAGTAGATGGGAGTTTTATAAATTTTTCGTAATATGTGCATAATGTAGCGCAAACTTATTTTAATTATAAAAAAAATCATTATTTTTCCTCCAAAAAAATGATTATATGATTGAAAAATAACTTATATAAAATTAGCTGGGAAAAACGAACATATCGCAGCAATAGCCTTATCCGTGTTACTATTTATTTATAGTAACATTATAAAAATTTATCTTATTTTTTTGGTCAGGTTTATACATCGGATTTGAGCCTTGGGTAGAAATTTAATTGTCTGGAAATTAGATTAAAATTTTTTTGAGGGAAGTACGATTCTAATCACGCCATTCAGGTGTATATAGGGTAATAAATTTTCATATTACCAATAACGGGTTAGTAGTCAGCTTAATATTCTACGGAATAGCTTAGAGTCGGATTAAATAGAAAAATCAATATCTTCCGCTAATCCATCTAGAGATTTTTTGGAATTTTTAAGAGAGGTTATAGAATCTATTAACCAGCAATAGGTTAGCGCAAACGAAAAATTTAGAATTTAGTAAAGATAATCATGTCACATGCTCAAATTTAGGTTTAGATAAGAATCGATGGTATAACGGTGTTAATTCGATGAAGCTCTATAGTCAAGAAAAATTTGCCCATTCTTTCAATTTAATTTTATAACTTGCTGTGCGAGTTTCAGGATGGTGTTTAGCAGGTTATTTTTGAGAAGCTGATTTACCTATAAAATTATGGATTTGAATATAATGAGAAAGTTTTTAACTTTCAGATGTGGTATTTTGTTATTCTCTTTAATGTTTTTTTCACATATAAACATTGTCCAACATCATTTTTTCTGCTAATAAAAATTTTGGATGAAAAAAATCACATTGTCAGAAAAATATATTTCATTTTTGTGCCTTTATAACGGATCATCAGTTTTTTGGTGCTGAAAATTTATCAAGTATGTTTGTTATTGGGCCCCTAAGAGTGAAATACCTTGCCGTGGTTTAGGGGCTTAATAGTGTACTTTTCGAAGTACACTAGACTA
>LSSL01000816.1:0-18861 GCA_001953115.1 Smittium mucronatum | reverse complement strand
AAAGAGCTAAAAGATGCAATGCTAAAAACCATCGCGACAATCAATACATATCTTGAGGAAGAGGGCGTGACTAGAGTATACATTTTAAAAATTTATCATGAAAATTATATTATGTTAATTAACCATTAATTTAAATCAAACTAGCCTTCTCTGATGAACTTTGCTGTAACTGATGGGGTCTCAGTGGTTTGCACAAGATATATAACAAGCAAAAAGTACGATGCCGCCTCACTATTTTTCTCTTCTGGTTCAGAATTTAAATCAGACTCTGATGGACAGTACAAAATGGTATTAGTCTTTTTTTTATGGAAATATTAGATAAAGGAATTATTTATAGTATATTTTTTATTAAATACATTTAGGTGAGATCGAATAAGAGAGACACAACTTTTGTTATTGCCTCTGAGCCATTAACATTCGAAAGAAATGACTGGATATCCATACCTACAAATACCCTTCTCGTGATCACTCCTAAACTTAATATATTGATGTATCCCATAAACGACCAATTCTCTAGTGATGAGAAACGAACTTTTACAAATTTTTATACTTCAAGATAGACATCCATTATTTATTTACTTTGATCCAATCTTTTTTTTATTGTGACTGAAGTCAATAATTTAAATTATTCTCAATTCTTTCATGTACAAAATTCATCTTGCCTAAAAAAATTCACGCTTCTAATATCTATCCAATTCATTTTATGTAGAATTTCGGTAATTTTAGATTTACAATTACAAATATCCAGATTAAATCCGTTAGTAAAAGTTTTTTTTTATTCGATCTAGTCCATAGTTTTAATATTTCCTAGTAATATGATTTATTTTCTAATGGTTAAGATACTCTTTATTGATATATGTCTGGGCTTATCACTTTTTTTAATCTCCATAAATTCCACGGTAGTCATTTATAAATTTAAAAGCATTAGCAGTAAAGAAATGAGTAGTAATGCAAAGACTCTATATTCATATATTTGCAAAAATAAAAATACTGATCAAATTTGGGTCAAAGAACAAATCTTTGCTCATAAATGATTTCGATGATAGCAGTGATAATCAAGAGAGATAAGCGCGTCCAGACCCCCATTCTAGAATTATGCTGAATTCTAAACTATATTGATCCGATTTGAAGAAAATTATGCACAACTAGACTTTTTCGAGCTGGAAAGAAAATGGTTAATTGGTTTATTCATTGGTATAGGCTACAATAAACGGCTAATTTATATTGATTTAAAGCTTCTTTTTATTTTTAATTTTGCGGGGAAGAGGCGGGGAGATAGGTTAAGGGAGAGGGGAGTTGAGTTTTGCAAAAGTAGACTGGATCAATTTAGTAATCCCAAGGTCCAAGTTCTAGAAACAGAATAATAATAATGTTCAAATCATTCTATTCGAATGTAACTAATATCATGCGTGATTTAAAGTGTCCTTCTCAATGTTTTTTTCCTACAAAAAAAAAAGATTGAATGGTTAGGATTGGGATACTTCTTGGGTTTATCAATAAATAGAAGTAAAAGTCGTATTAAATAATCCCTTCTTTCCCGAAACTTTTTTTTTCTGGATACATAAACTGCGATAGTATTATAGACTTTTTTAAAAAAAAAGAGGTTGGAGGAAAATATTTATTATTGTATTAAATTATAAATTTCATATAAAACTTTAATTATATTTCATAATCTGAATCAATTTTCTGAAAGTCAACTGTTTTATAGATACATTATTTTTGGCTCTTCAACTCTTTGCATATCAACCAAGAAGGAATATCGCATGGTACCTGTTTTTAAAAAAAGGTGCATAAGAGATAATGGAAAATGGTGAAAAGAACTCCAATCCAAAACAGGCCGACGACCCAGAGTCTGAAATGCCCATATTAAATGCGCCGGAAACTGATTATGCCCACCATGATCCTTTCGGTGCGGATTCGAACCATATGGACGATTCCGATTCTCCGTTTGAGGTGGTAAGAGCAAACGTGAGCAATACCGACGATCCAACGATCCCAACAATGACGTTTCGGGTATGGTTTATTGGACTCGTGATATCCGTGACATTCAGTTTTGTTAACCAGTTCTTCTTCTTCCGGCAAACCCCAATCAGTATTGGATTTTCCGTCATCATCCTGCTGACATTTATCTTTGGAAAAGCGTTGGAGCGACTGTTGCCTAAAAAACAAATAGTTCCATTTGGAATAAAAGGATTGGCATTTTCATTGAACCCAGGCAAATTCTCAACGAAAGAGCACACTCTTCTGTGTGTGTTTGCGAATGCTGGGTCTAGCGTCGCGTACGCTATCGAAGTCGTTGTTTTGCAGGAACTCTACTTTAATATAAAAACGAACTTTACATACTCGCTTCTCCTTATAGTCAGCACCCAAATGCTAGGTTATGGTCTCTCGGGAATCGTCCAAAACGTGTTGGTCAAACCAGCTGTCATGATTTGGCCTGAAACACTTGTTAGTTGTTCGATTTTTAGAACTTTGCATGACGAAGAAGAATCCAATCCTATAGTTAATGGCAAGTATCGCATAACTAAAATCAGATTCTTCGTGCTCGTCTCTTGCTGTGCCTTTATATACCAGTTTTTGCCTGGATACTTATTCACAGTTCTATCCAGTGTTTCCATCTTGTGTTTCGTCTTTCCGAAAAATATTGTCGCTCAACAGCTCGGCAGCGGCATGACTGGGCTTGGTATGGGGTCAATATCCCTAGATTGGTCATTGATAGCTTCGTATTTAGGAAGTCCCCTATCAACTCCTTTTTGGGCTGCTACTAACATTTTCGCCGGGTTCCTTCTATTTGGATGGATGTAAGCACAAATTTTAATTTAAAAGGATATTCATAAATTTATACTGATATATATTAATATTTTTAAAAAAAAATTAAGTCATTATGATTTGATGGCATTCTCTCTACTAACAAAATATTTTTTAACCATAATTTTATTTTCTTCATTTTTATAGAGTTGTTCCTATCGGATATTATAACAATTGGTTCGAAGCAAAAAAATTCCCAATAATTAGCTCGGGTCTTTTCGATATCTTTGGCAGAAAATACGATATAGCCAGAGTAACAACGAACAACGGAACAGTGCTTGACGAAGCGGGGTATAACAATTACAGCCCGATACGAATATCGTTCTTCTTTGCCATGAACTACGGGCTTGCTTTGGCTATAATGGTAGCGGCAATTGTCCACGTGTTGCTAAATAACTTTTCAGAGTTTAGCCGGCTGTTCAAATCTAATGATAGTTTGAAGAACGAAGATATCCACAGCAAGCTTATGAGAAAGTACAAATCCGTCCCGAACTGGTGGTATGCAGTGCTTTTTACATCTACACTTTCAGTTGCCCTCATAGTTTGTGAGAATAAAGATATAAATCTACCTTGGTGGGGCCTGATATTGGCTATCTCCATAGCCGCTATACTAGTTTTCCCCTATGGAATAGTTTCTGCGATAACTAACGTAACTCTGGGAATCAATGTTATATCCGAATTCGTAGCCGGTCTTATTTTCCCAGGGATGCCCATAGCAAATCTCGCCTTCAAAACTTACGGCTGCACTACACTCCGCCAAGCCCTTTGGCTAACCTCCGATTTGAAACTCGGTCATTACATGAAAGTTCCCCCAAGAGACATGTTCATAGCTCAGGCCAGTGGCACATTCATATCTGGCCTGATAAATCTAATAACCACACACTACTTGATCCGCACTGTTCCCAATATCTGCCACAAGGATGCGTATCCTTGGACATGTCCTTCGACAAACGTCTTCTACTCTGCTTCAATAATATGGGGCCTCATCGGCCCCGTCAAAATGTTCGGACCCAGCTCGATATACAACTGTCTCCTCTACGGATTTCTCTTGGGCGCCGTCCTTCCTTTCATCCCTTGGCTCCTAGCCAGAAAATTCAAAAAATCGTTGTTTTTGCGTCACATCCACGTCCCCATATTTCTCATGGCCTGCTCTGTCCTCCCCCCTGCCGCAGCCGCTGAATTCCCAACGTGGTTTATTGTTGCATTCATTTTTAACTTTGTCATTTATCAGCGTCATCATTGGTGGTGGCTGCGCTACAACTACATCTTATCCGCTGCCCTCATGACCGGAACCGCCCTCTGCGGAGTATTCATCTTTTACGCCTTCCAACTACACGATTTGAAAGTTAATTGGTGGGGTAACGCTAAGGATTTCCATTGCCCCTTAGCATCAAAACCTCTAATAACCCCTTAATCAACCGTATCACAACATAAATCTTTACCGTATTATTAAATATTCGCATTACTATTAATATTACTCATTCGTTCGTTCTCGTGTTTTTTTTTAAAAAGAATATATATATATCTTTTACGATAAATTTCATAAAGAAAACGGGCTAATTTTTTGCGATAAAACTACATCCTTTGCCTCCCTTCTACTGCCATACAGACAGCACTGTCATCTTCTTAATACTGCAAATTTTTATAACCATCATTTACAAAAAGAATGAGATCTAATCATATAGTCGATTTTTTTTTTAAATCAGTAAACATAAATAAAATGATCAATATCGAAGTTTAATTTTTATTTACAAAGAAAAGTGTGTTGTGATTTTTTTTATCAGCCGAAACCCTTCAAAGAATCCGATTTTGCTGCAAATAATAAAGTTTTATAAAGAAATATTGGTCATCTCCAAATATCCAATTTTAGACATTAATGCTTAAAAACGTGAGTACGCACTATATGTTTCATATCTTATAAATTATCTAGAAAAATTACATTCCAAGACTTGCAATGAGCTAAACTTTAATGTTTTATCACGTTTAAAAAGAAATAACTTATAAAAAAAACATAAAATAAAGTTATTGATTTTTAAAAAGGCGCTTAAGAATAGAATTAATCAATATGATTTAAAGTATGGTATACTTTCTTTTTAGGAAAAGTTTATGTTTAAGGAAAAGATAGAGATAATTAAATTTAGTGTACCAGATTTTGAAATAAAAAATTATTGGTTTTATATAAATACCGAAAAAATATATACGTTTAAATCACTAAAATAGTCTGTCTCTCCTTTGTTTTTCAAGTATAATAGCCTCATTCCAAGATTCGATGGATAATTCACTTTCCATTTTGGACAGGGATAAAAGTCTAACAAAAAGTTATTTTTGTAAATAATTTTTAATTTGCCATAAATTTAAGATATAAATATCATCACTGAGAAAAATATTTCATTGTTTATACATAAAAAAGAAAAATTTACCTAGCTACTGTAAGAGTCAAAAAAAGATCTTCCTGGTTCTTTAAATAAGAATCGGTATTTGTGTTTTTACGAGAATTTGCATATTCTTCAGAAATTATCTACAAAAAATAATTAATGAAAAAAAAATAATTAGATAAAAAAAACTTGATTATTTTAATAAAAATTTTAGAATAATGATATTACCTCAGAGACTGAGCTTTGGATTGTAAAGTCTAATAAACTTGCTTCCAATAAAAAGTTTCTAATCCTATCCAAATCCTCCGTTCCAAGATTTTCCAAATGGAGAGTATTTTTCTGAGGATCCTCTGAAGGTAAAAGTGGCAGAATAATGTCGGTCTGGATGATAAATAGTAATAATTATTTAAGGTTGTGATAATTATTTTTTCATAATTTTTTTAGATAAAGTATAAAAAATAAAAATAAATACCTTAATCAAAGTCTTCCCTTTAGATATAACCAAGACTCTGACATCAAGGTCAATCTCAATTGGCTGGTATGGATATGTAAAACTTAGTTTCTGCTCAGTAGGCAACCTCTGAAGGGAATTGAGGTTCTTCAATCCTAATAGTACATTTTATAAGATTATAAATAATGAAAAATAAAAATTATAAATATTAGTACCTTGTTCTTGAAGTATTCCTTCATCCAAGGTTGACTCATCAATCAAGAGTAAACTATGAGGACATATTTGGAGAATTCCAGAGCGCAGACCTGCTTCATTCTCTGCATTTGGCAACCAAGGACAGTTGTTTAAAACTGGAATAGACATTGGAATAGTTATAACCGCAGGCATAATAGATTGGAAGGCACTGATCAATTTTTGAATATTATCATGGTGAATACTGGTGTTATTAATCCCAAAATTTTCTGATGGATTTTTCGAAAGGTCGGTAATTATTTGGTCAGGAATCTGAGGAGAGTTTATTAAACTTATTGAAAGCTTCCCCGCTTTTTCGCTGGTGGAGTTACTATTATTAAACAAAGAAAATCCAAATTTTAGAAACACAAAAGAAAAAAATCTAGAATGTGAAATACTCAAATTACGATTTAGAGATAAGAAGTAGCATTAAATATGTTGCTACTAAAGAGTCGCTACCAACAGCGCCTTTTAGGTAGTCAAAACATAATTGTTTTGATACTTTGGAAGCTAGAGTTATGAAAATTATTTAGATATAAATTTAAGAATTTAAAAAATAAAATATCTTAGCGAAATTTTACTGGGTTTAGGCTCTATTTCTTTTGGAATAAACAGTTGGGGAATTGAGCAGGAATCTAGGGCTAAGATTGTTGGCCATAATATATCGTTTGAGTCTTCGGTATGACACAAAGTGTAATCAAATACCCCAACAACCTGAACTGCCTGATTAACTTTGAAATTTGGAAATCCGTTATAAAACTAAAGTGATCATTTTTTTTTTGAAAAATTAAGGATTTATAAATAGGTTTTTTATATTAAATATTCACATATTGATTTCAATTTAAGGTTATTTGGGACTAAGTGAATGATTGATAGAAAGTACCTTAACTACAGCAGAATTATGCTTTTGATTGGGAAAAGGAAATCTAGTTTTCTTTTTGGAAATCAGATCTGAAGAGTGTTCAGTTTCTGGAATCTTATTAAATAAAGCATCGTTCCTATTAAATTCGTAATTTGATCACAATTTAATGTAAGTGAGAAATTTCAGATAATATATTTTCTAATTAAGAGTATGTTTTAACCTTATTTTTGTCCAATTGGTTCTGCCTGGGATTTCGACACAATAAATTACCTCAGTGTCGACAATAAAAGAAGTATTGATGTCATGATTTACAGTATACCCAACTTCTACTTCCTAAAAAATAGATAAAATGAATTACTACCTTTTTGCAAAAATATAAACAGCGGTAAGTATACCTTATTTTGGTCGGAATACAAAGTAAAATCTATGCTCTATGAAAAAAATAAGATTAAAATTTTAAACACAGGAATATGAAGGGGTGGTAGAAAAATACCTTCGACCCATTTTCTTTGTTGGTTAATTCCAAAGCATACAACTGCAATTCTTTAGAAAAGTTGGGATCTTGGACCATACAATCAAAATAAACTAAAGTTCCTGGTGCCAGAGAATCAATTTCAACAGTTTCATAATTGACGATCTAATAGAGAAAATAAAAATTAAACTATTTTTTCGGACGCTTAATTAGTTAAAAATTAGGAGAGGATGTTACCTGTTGTCTATAGTCAGTATTGCTTAAAACTTCTTTGAAACTAGTCGGGATTTGATTTAATGTCTTTTCAGCAGCTTCAATCTCGCTGCAACCAGTTTTTTTGAAATCATCTATTATATCCATATATAAGCACTTAATTTATCCTGTTTTAATGGAAAATTTGACGACTTCCTGTAAATTAATAAAACTAGTATCTTTACCATAAAGGGACTGGATGAAGGCTCTTGGGTTATCTAAACATTGATGTTTGGTTGATACCATTTTATGAATTTGAAAGTGGTTATTTAAAAGAATGTCAGTTTTTTTGGCTTTATGAGTAAAGACAAGTTTTAGAGTCTGATAAATTGATATTTTTAGTTTAAGAGAACTCGTGTATGCAAACTAATCCTACATTTGGGCACAAATTAAGATGACCGAGTGTGACATAATAAAATGGATCTTTGAATATCATTCGTTTATATTGTTTATGGTTATTATGGTCACTAATCAAGCTTTTTTGTTGGTTGTAAATCAGAGTTAAAAAATTTCAAGATTGGCTTAATCAGAAAAGACACTGAAATTAGTACCGATTAGGGAATCCAGTCAGAAACTCAACGGCACTTCGAGACAAAAATAAACTCACATCTGTAAAAAAAACAGCAAACCTTAATAGATCCTCCAGCAAAGCAAAAAATGAACTGCACATTATCCTGGTTGTATCTTTATCTGGGCCCATAGTTCACATTTGATATTTTATGCTTTTTCTTGACTAGTCTTAGTAGCATATCCAGCAGATTCCTGAACTTAAATGTTTTTTACCTCTGTTTAATATTTGGCTAGAGGGTTTAGTTGTTTCATTTTAGTTGATCGTCAAATGGAAATCGATACAATTACAAATATCAGTGCCAGCAAATAAAGATTCTAGGATTTTAACTGTAAACAGTCTTTGAAGCTGCTGGATATAAATGTGCTATTTATCCAATCGGTGTGGATTTGATTACGCCCTTATAAAGCTCCTTATTGTATTTAGCCATATTTTAGTCTAAATTTTATATATTATTCTAATAAATGTAGTGCTTTAACGCCTATATGATTATCTATTCAGATGTATGCTGAGGGAATATTTTTCATTACAAAAGTATTTTTGCCCAAAGTTGAATCTCTCAATTTTGGTTCCATAGGCATTATACATTCCTGCCCCATTTGTAATAAAAAACTAAATATTAAACCTGCTCCTCGAAAGAATTTCTCTCCCAACTCCAAAAGATCTCCCCTAAATAATTCCTCAAACGTTGGATTTTGTGATGAAAATAAGGATGATTTCATTCTGCTGTGCGAAAATATAAATTGCCCTTTCAACAAAAGCTTTAATAAGAATTTAACCAATCTTAATAAATTCATCAAAACTCCAGTCATTTACAATAAATGCTCCAGTAAGAAAATGTATAAATATCATTTAAGCTTTCAGGTGATGTCTTGTGCTGCTTTTTTAAAAGACGAAAATTATTTAAACTCCAGCAAAAAATTCAAGGTTATTAGAGTAAGTGCTTTTGGAAATCAACTTTCCAGTTTATTTGGTGTAGATCCCATTATTTGGTTTGCAAACTCTTATAAAATTGACCCTGAATCTCTTTCAAGAGCAAAAAATTCTCATTTGCTGGCCCTTCCTAGAGAAAATTTCCTGCTTGAAGCTCAAAATTCTATTCGGAACTTTTTTGAAGGAAAATGGTTTTTTATGTCTCTAAAATCTGAAGCGCCTAATTCTTCATTTACCAATCTTAACTCTAATAATCCCTCAGGTAGCTATGTGGTATCTAGAATCGAACCCTTGAATATTCCGATTGCTTCAAACCGACAAAAAACTAAAGCAAATTCTATTCTCGAATTCTTTTTAAACGAAACTGTTCATCATGAAGAAAGGTACTTGAATGAGTATATCGGAAACATACAGGAAGAATCATTCTCTGATCAAGCTCTTTATAGTGAGGATATACCCGAAGAACTTGATATAGATGACTCCTTTATCGATGATTTAATTTTTAATTTTGACTCTATTGGCCTTTATGATTATAACCAACCAATTGATTGTGATAATTGGGCTCAATCCTTCTTTCCTTCATCTTCTCCCAACTCCTATTCAAAATTCCCAGAAAATTCTATTCAACTGCCTCCTGAGGTTAAACTTATACAAGAGGATATAGATTTTTCTGATTTATTATTCGATGAATTTTTTCTGTCTGACCAAGAATTACTCGACGCTGATAAAGCTTTAACTGTCCCCAGTCATGTTATTGAAACTGGATCAGATGCTCTAGAAACTATATCAGATGTGTCAGAAATCACATCCAGTCGCAATGATAAAAGCTACCTCATAAAAACGCCAAATACTCAGCTTGATTATACAACTAATCACCATCAGAATTCAAAAATACATCAATCGCTCGAATGGTCAGCTTTATCTTCTAAAATACTCGGCAGTGCTAAAAGCATTCCACCTAAATCTGTCTCTACTTGTGATGGTTTTTTTGAAGGTGTTTTGGAGTACTCCAACTCTAAATCAACTATAAAAAATTCATCTCGATACCACGATTCCGAATTATATAAAACCAAAAAAATATATATAAAGAAAGTATCCAGGAAAAGATCTAAACCAGGGGCGTCCTCCAAATTTATTCAAAATACCTTAAATATCAATAAACTCTGTAATGTGTACCCAATCTCTCATGATAGCTTCTCTTTTGATTACCCCAAAAAATCATTTTACCCATTAAAAACTGAAAATAGAAAAGATGGCCCTAATATATACCCTTATATTACCCCTTCAAAGAAGCCTTCAAAAAACAAGAAATTGCTGAGGAATCAGAAACTGACCCAATATGGATTCAGCTCAATTAGAACTCATAAAAGTAATTTAAATAAACGAAATACAAGCCCATCAATCAAGGATGATAGCATCTCTGATATAAACAGTCCTAAATCTTTGTTGTTTAAAATGCCTCAGAATAAAACATTTGAAAATCTCCAGATTAAAATACCTCCACAGGAAATAAACTCTTTACAAGTAGGATCAAATAATTCCAATGTTTCTTTTTATAAAACACCTATCAAATTTGATCTTTCTGGTGACATTTTAAAAAAGAATAATACTAACAGGAAAAATAATATCACATCTATTAAAAACTACTTCAAGTATTGTGGTTCTGAGGAATCCAAAAAGTCAGTATTAATTTTTGATACCCCTGCTAAGAGTAATTTTATTCGACCAAACTCAAACTTTAATCCTTATCCCTCTCCCGACATTAAAAGCTTAACCAACTTTAGTAAAGCCATAATTGCAAATGTATTATCAGTTTCCCAAAATTCTTCAAAAAACTCTGATTTTACTCCCATAAAGGAAACACCACCCCTTGATACCATTGATATTGTTCCTGAATCTACAAGACATGACCCCAGCTTGCTGATATCTTCAGACACGAATGGAAAAAGTGACTTGAGCAAACTGATTGAAGTAAAAAAATTAATGGATAGTTCCTATTTTTCTTCCGATCATTCTTCCGACAATTTAGAAAATAGCCATTCTTTTATGGAACCATTTGTTAAAATTGTAAATGAGCATTTGCCAACGGATTTTACCAACTTTACCAGCTCCAAAAATGATTTTAAATTCCATGTACCTTCTTCAATAAAGAAAAAATAATTATATCAAGGAATAGTTATCATTATTATTTATTCGTTCCATTTTTTGTCTTTTTTTTAATTTTTTTTTGCACAACCTTTTTTCTGTTTGAGTTTGTTTCGACAGTTAGAAACATCACAAATTTAAAATCTGTTTCGGATGTCAATTTGAATTATCTTTCGCTAATATAGAAACCTTCATTTATTACAATAACTAATTCAATTCAACATTTTAACTGCATATCGCCACCATTTCTAAATCTTGTATTTGGTAAAATGAATTTAATAATAATATCGACTTCTATCGCTGTGTTGAAATTATTGGATACTCCTATTATTTGGTTTAAGCAAGAGCCATAATAGAATGTATATAAAATACATGATTCTTTATTTTTATATCAAATACGCTGAAATACTGGTTATAATATTTAATATGTACAGCTAAGTGCGTTATTATAAACTTTCCATCTTCAATCTTGAAACTCATTATTTTTTAAAACAATAGTGTTGATAAATTTTCTTAAAAATACAATAATGTTTGGTTTTTTTTTTTTTTGTATTCATCTATCATTAACATTTTTTAATTCTAACTGGGTTTGATAAGTTATTTTAAATAGAAATCACCAAGTAATACATTTAATCTCATAAGTATACTTTAAAAATACGAATCGATTATTTTACTTTTAAAAATTAAGAAACGAAGATTCTAATCAAATGTCAGTGCTTTTGAATTTCCCAATAATTTCAACTTCAATAATGAATTTTTTTCAAATTTCTTGGATTTTTCAATAAATTTAGGAATAATCTGCCAATATTCAAAATATTAAAAAGTGTGTGAATAGGTTGAATTTTATAGAAAAAATCTAATAAAAACACTGCTATATAGTTATTTCAAAGAAATCTACTAAACCAGTTATCCCATAAAATATTTTATAAATAATTTTTATTGTTTTAAAAGCGTCTTTAACAACCCCCTCCCCCCCATAAACCCCATTAGGGGACTTCTATTTCATTTCTATTAAAGTAAAAATCTTTTGAAAGTCGATCAATTTGTTTATATTGTTACCCAACTTAATAAATAGGTTTGATGTTAAAACAGAGAGGGGAATGTTGAAGGTAAGTAATAGATACAGAATTGCTCATTAAAGAAAAAAAAGACCAAATGAAATTTATACTTTTAGAATTTGAAACATAGAAATAAAATAAATCTAAAAAATTGATTTATTGATATTGCAAATTTGTAACTAAACGCATAGAAAAAAAGCATGCAGCACATATTGGAAAAATCCCAATTAACAGTAGTACAATATCAATGTGGGTCTAAAGATAACTACAATTATATTACCCCCAAATTAAAAGAAAAAAGACCCCAAGAATTCCAGAACACAGAATATTAATCCGATATTTTTTACTTTTTATTATTTTTAAACAAAATAAGTATTTTTTTTAAGATCAATATTTAAATTAATAACTTATTTTTTAACAAGATAATGCTTCAAAGTGACTAGTTTTCGATTATTTGGATGGTCAAAGAGCTTTAAAGAAGATTGTAAAAAAGTTACCAGTATGAACCGAAATTACGTGTAGGTATAGACAGAACGCTACATAAAGGAAAAACAACTTGCGGATCATTATAATCGGGCTCCTCCTTAGTTTCAATTAGGCTTTTAGTATCTGGTTCGATAATAGACTCTACGTGAAAATCTTCAGTTTCGGCCCCTTTTAACTCGTTGGATTTTTTTTCTATTTCTAAGTCATTATCATTATTTATTTTTTTCTCAGTTTTTCCATTCAACACATCTTTTCTAGTCTGCTCTACAAAATCTTTGGACTGCTTCCAGCAATCAAAAATACCATTCATTCTATGTGCTTCCTCCCTTCTTTCATAATTTACAGTGGGTATCACTTCATCAACAGCCAAAGAACAAATAAATGCAGCTAGTTCCCGATACGAGCTATGCTCGGAATACGGCACTGGAAAAATGGTAATCCTATCAGAGTTTCCAAATGGTTTTATACTGGTTTTTGTGAATGGTACTGGAGGTAAACTAGGAACGCACTTTGAACCGAGCTCATAGCTCAATAAATATGGTGATCGGGAACCTGTTTTTATTATTGTTTCCATATAATGCAAAATTCTTTTGCGTTCATCAGATTGAGGAATATCTATCCTTAATTTGTGTGGTATGAATCCATCTGTTAAAGACTTCTCTTGAGAATTTACAGATGGATTTGATGTTTCTATATATCTTGCATGCCCAATGTTGCTTTGGAATGTCCACCCAGTTGGTCTAAATGCTACCAAAAAGTCGAAAGTCTCTTTGTAGCGGTCTAGATATTCTTCCATTAACTAATTCATATGAAAAAACTGATTAGTTTTATTTCATAATAATAAACATACTTATTTAATTTCTAATAAAAAAAGAATCATAAATTTTTTTTTTCAATAGTTTTATTTAATTTAATGGGTTACCTGCTTTTTTATAGAGTTTAAAGGGACAACATGAACTTGTGCATCATTGGGATTATCTGTAAGAATTTGAACTAAGGTATCGTCTTCGAATAACATCAGAGTCCTCCTTTTTTTAGGATCAACATATATTTTGGAATTTAAAGCCCTGGCTATCCCTAATTAGACAATTTGAGTTTATATAAGACGTTCAAAGGTTAAAATGGCATTAATAAAGTGGATTTTTAAAAAAAATAAATACCTATGAAGAGTCTTTCTTTCCCAATTATATATGTTCCAACTACAAAAAGAGTAGATTTTTTAGCTTTTATTTGCGGTTTATTGACATCTGACTTGAGAGAGAAGAGATTAGGCTTAAACCACTTGGTCAAGTTCTCAGTAAACGATCCGATAATTTTTTTCTTTACTGCACCAAAATCCTCAGGCATGTGTATAGATTTGACAACAGTTTTAGAAGGAAGTACAGCCTTAGAAGCTTTTACATGTCTTAATCTTTCATCGGGATCATTGTAGATAAGCTTGCAAAGATGAACCACTGCGTCAACAACCTCTTGTTGAGCAGGAAATGCATAGTCGGATTTCATATAGGTTGTGTCCAAATAAATTCTATTGATAAGGTTAATAGTTGGTGGCAGTTCGGAATCTTTATTGAAATCTTCATTTTCAAAAGAAATAGCTGCAGAGCTATTTGGCTTTTTATTCAAGTCGAGTTTAGTAAGTGGAAGAAACCCGAAAATTTCATTATCCATTTGACTACACCCAGTTTCAGGCGAAATTCCGAGTTCTTCTTGATCAGTTTTGTACTTTTCCTTGAATGAATTAATGGAAGAACTTTTTAAAATCACAATGTCAATTTTGTTGTATGAATAAATTGTATTTTTTATGAGTGATATATGTTCAGGACAAGCTCTGAAATCACCTGTATGCAAGATTCGCTCTCGGGGATACCCATCTTTACTGCCTATTGTGTCAAAAAAAAACAATACCGATCCTGGACAATGGTTTGCATCAATTAAAGTTACCAAGGTATTCTCGATAAGAACAGGCCAGTTCATTGGCAATTTGCAAACATACTTTGGATCCACCCTTAGATGATCAATAACTAAGTTTCCAGTTATTTGGGAACAATATATCATACCGCTATTGAATTTAGACGTTAGTCCTCCGTAATGGTCAGAATGAAAATGACTATTATCAAAAAAGACAAATTGGGTTTCGTTGTATTTTATTCAAAAATAACTGAATACAAAAATAAAAATTTTATTAATAAAAAAATGCTTACGTTAAGAAATAGCCAGTTATTTTTGGGATTTTTCCATAACAAAAAGCGTCAACGACAAAAGATGTACCTAAAAAGATGTTTTCATTAGTAAATTTTATAGAGATGAACGTTTTAAAAAAAATAAATTAAGAATACTGTGATTTATACCTGGCATTTTTTTTAGATCTGGACATACTCTGATCTTTTTTCGGCTGTTAGAAAGCATAGTTGGATTTACTAATTAATTCAAAAATTTAAAAAAAGGATCACTTATTTGATCAAATTAGATCATTTAATGGAAAGGTTGGTTGAGGTTTTGGGTATAAAAAGGTGGATTAAACTAATCTAAATTTATAATAAAAATTACAGTTGCTTTCGGGTTGTCCAGTAATTTTTGGTAAAATTACGTTTTTTTTATACCATTCAGTGGCTTTATTTAGCTCTCGCTGTAAAACCTCAACTCTCATTTCTAATACAGGGAATTCGGATTTTTTTTTCAATAGGGAAGAACGACCAATTTTATCAAAGGTGTTTCCATAGTCCAAATTATAATTTTTCTCATCTATATGTAGAAGAGTTTCTTTAAAAGGGTTTACGGATTCGTCTTTTTTAGTTAAATTTTTGGGAGAGATCTTAGAAGGGGAATGGGACTCCTCAGATAAAGTATTTAGCTCTTTACTTTTAACCATAAAAGAAGAAGAAACCATCAGGTCATCTTCAGCTTCATCTTCAGAGGAAGTGGAAACCCCTAATATATCACCAAGACTAGAGATATTAACGGTCTTTTTAACTGATGTAGAATTTGAGGTTATAGATTCGCGTAAGCATTGTGAAAATCTAGCAGAAATATTACTTGGACTAGAATTTTTTTCATATTCTACCTGTTTGGAACCACTATCAAAAATAGATAGATTATCGGCGGTATTATCAGACTGGACATTTTTGGGATTTATAGAACTGGTGTAATTTGAGTTCAAATCAAGACTGTAATTTTTTGAAATAACCTCTTCTGAAATCTCACGGTTAGAATTATAGTCGATATCGATTTGATATTCTCGAGCTTTTGTTATTGTGCTGTTATGGCTTTTTTCAAGGATGAGCTCATCAGATTGGGTGCAATTATTTGATTTAGCTGAGCAAAAAGGCTGTGAAATAATCACTCTTGATTTGGCCTTCAAACCTAGATATACATTTGACTCTTTTCGCAGCAAGTATAAGAGAAAATTGTTTTAAATAAATTAGCTGAATTGTGGAATAGAAATTTTTTATGATTTTACCTGTATCGGGATTGAAAGAATTGATATCTGCTTGCAGATCAATATTGTTAATATTACTAGAGGTGGGGTTATTGAGTTCTTTTGTAAAAGATTTCTGTGATTGACTATTTGAGGCTATATCTTGCAAATCTAAACAATTGTTTATGTGTCTAGTGGCTTTAACTATACTCAGAGTGTTTAGTTCTTTACTACAAACGAAACATTTAGTTGAAGTTTGGAGATTCTGTAGCATAAAAGCTGAATCATTATTGGAGTTGTTTGAAATTGTTTTGTTTTTCTTTATAGGGGTATGAGTATCCTCTTCAATGAAGCTTCCGGAAGATTCCGATATTAATATCGGAACAGCGGAGCTGTCTTGGACAGGTTTTTCGCTAGGTGACTTTTTGAAAGAAAGAAGGTTTAGTTGTTTATACCCTTTCTTGACTGTTGATTTTTTAGCCGAAGTGTTGACTTTTGCATTATTAGGAGTGACCAATACATCGTTTATATTTTGTGAGCCTTTCCTTTTTTTGGGATCTCGATTCTGCGAAATAAAATTAGACATGTTTTTGGAGTCTAAAACTACCGTTTAAATCAAATACGTTTACATTATTTTTCGTATCTTAGTCGTCGATTTCTAGAGAGTGAATTTGTATATTAATAATAAAAAACTGTATTCATACCAGTGCAAATATATGATCGAAAAATCATCAATTTTAAAAAGCTCCCTGGTAATATTGTGGGAACATCATTGGTTATTATAGTTAAAAATCAACATCCTTTGGGGTACAATAGGTCAAATTTATCTTTTTAATAAATTTGCGAATAATAAATTGAGCTGTTTGATCACAATAATCGCCAACTTCATAAAAAATTAAAAGATCCTCTCTGCTTTTCGCACTAGAAAAATGCACTAATAAATAAGGGTGCTCTATGCTTAAATTTTCATGTGTGCAATGGATCTAATCCAGCCCAAATAAAGACCAAAGTCTACACTAAAAAAGATTAAAAAAAATATATTCTCATTTAAAATCGTCTTTATTGTTAATCAAAAAACCAATAAAATGATACATGAAAAGAGTATTATTCTAGCTCGAAAGATTAAGAAAGCAAAAAAATAGTGATGCTAGCTTACATTTTACTGCTTACTCTCATGACAACATATTAATGTATTCCAATTGATGAAATCCGTTAAATTTTACTTATAAGGCTAGAAAACAAAGTGTATGCCACTAGAGTTGCGATACTAACTTTTGCAGCCATTAACCCTTTCCGGGTTCAAATTGTAGCTTCACTCATATTTGTGTAAATTAACCCTTTCAATTGGTCCAACTTCGATATTTATTGAATATGATACAAATAATATTGGTCTAGTGAAAACATTGATCAAAAAGTGAAAGCCATTTTTGAACCATTGCCCCTGAAAGGGTTAAACAATTGAAACTCCACCCCTTCAATTGGTTAAATAGTCTTTACTAATATCTATTTTTTTGTAATATAATTAATATCAATATTCCATTCGTCTAATAAAACATATAGTATTTTTCACTATACTTATTAGTTGTGAAAAAAAATCAAATCGCCACATTGGTCGAAAAAAATAGGATTCATCACTTAACCCTTTCAGGGGCAATGGTACAAAAAATGGCTTTCACTTTTTGCTCAATGTTTTCATTAGGCTAATATTTACTGTATACCATTGGATAAATCAAGAAATAGGCCAATTGAAAATGTTGATTTGAGCAAATAGGAGTGATGCTTAAATTTGGGCCCGGAAAGGGCTAATAATCGAAAAAACAAATAAAACGACACTAGCTAATTTCTACAAGTTTTAACAAATATAAAATATTTGTATCAGCCACTGATATTAGATAAAACTGTGAAAACCCCATAAGCCTATAATAACTAATAACTGATATATTCCAAAACAACGTATCATGTTGAAGAATTAAGCACGATGTCGATAAAAGTATCGACCGTATCAATTGTCCAAAATTTTAGGCATACCTGTATGTCTTTTACTGTTGGGGTTTCTTGCTGCGAACGGAGCGTGCTTATATAGTATATTTTTAATAATCGCTTTATAGCGATTTTTGATTTGATGTTACCGAAAAAGGGCTGGTTTCTTCTATCAGTTGTGGGATTGGAATTTTTTTCACATCTTGCAGTTGATCTTAACTTACTTCGGTTGGTTAAAGCTTCCAGTTAAGAAAGTGTATCAACACATACATAGAAATAACAAAAAAAATTTTTTGCGTTTAGGCTGTGGCCTGTTTTGGTTATAAAAATCCATTAAATAGACATCATACTATAAACGGCACGGACAACAGAGAATAGAACGTCCATAGGAGAAAAATTGTTATAAATCTCTCTTGCTTACCGATTTTAGGCTCTAAATGCCCAAAATTCGGGTCTAAAGGAGCTGTGTTGAGGGCTTGTAGAGTCCGTATGGGATGAAACTACACATTCCCAATTTTATGCCTGTAGGCCAAAATTTATAATACGATAAACGGCCTGCGGTGATCTCTTGCTTCTCACCCGACATGAGCACGTACGCAGAGGTGTCACTCAAACACCTGCTGTACAACTGTGCTCCGGCCAACCTCAAAAAAATATGCAGTGGCGGCTCTGATCGAAAAATTGGGTGCCCATGGTACCAGTTTAATGGAGCCCACAAAGAGGCCAATGACTCAATTGCATTGGCTCTCCTCGGTGAATACTACTGCATACAGGAGGATCACAGGGCAAAAGTCACCTACTACCTCTTCCACGATTATACTGGGG
>LSSL01000815.1:8164-22796 GCA_001953115.1 Smittium mucronatum | reverse complement strand
TTTTATCTAATGTAAAATAAAATAATTTCATAAACTAATATTGGCGAATTCTTTTTTAAAAAATTATTTTTATTTTTCGAATATTCATATCATTGAAATAAACCCACCTATTGCAATGGTAGCCTAATATTTTCTTTTTGATAAATCAATATGCCTCTTCCCAAAAAATAATGCTACAATCAATTGAGCAAGTAAAACAAACATAGTTTTTGTTATACTATGAAAAGAAAAATGTCAAATCTTTACTCTACCCTTCTCCTTTTATCTTAGCATTTTTTTTACGAGAAATTTTTATCTTTGCTAAAAGTGTAAAAAAAAAAATCTTGCTCTTCACAGAATAGCCATAAAAAATTACTTACACCTTTTCGCTACCAAATTTGGAAAATTTAAACTCAATTACAAAAAAAGTAAATTTCAATTGGACACAGTGCATTTACATTCGAAAAAAGTGAAAATCAATTGGAAAAAAGTGCAATCAATTCCAGAATAAGTGATTTTCGGCTCATAAAAAGTGAGATTAAATTCGGAAAAAGTGAGTTTCAATTTGGTATAAGTAATAAACAGTTATAAAGAAATATCCATAAATAACTGGTAAATTTATGTGATGTGAAGTTAATATAATCATCGATTATATTATTAAAAACGGCGAATATCTACGCTTCATATTTTTTGAAAATTACAAACCCCATGATTATAAAAAAAAAAAACTTCATGTTTCAATTATTGAAACACATCAAACAAAAATCCCTAATAATATCAAAGAGTCGAGTTTGCTAAAAATAATTAAAACCAACCTTAAAAAAGAGAGAGTTAAAAAGCCCATAAATCACCTTAAATTGGTGCTATTTTAATTATAATATACAGTCTTTTTGTAGATTATATTAAAATAACACACGCATAAATCAAACATCATAACTTTGAGCTTATCAAGCTGTCAAAGTTTGATTTTTCTCAAAACTATTTATATTACATATAGCTTTATATCAAACTTTTAATTTACAATAACAAAACGTTATACATAGCCAAGTATATACAGAGGATGATTTTTTCTTTAAATTATAATTATTGAAAAGATTTATAGCCAAATAGATGCAATTCTTCATCCCACACATTAATAAACTAATTACGATAAATAGTCCGTAATATAATAGTTTAAAAGTATTAATATTAATATATTTATAAAAAAACGGTTTCAGAGGTACCCATTTAAAGATATCCTGTATTGTGAATACGTATAAAGTCAGTAAATAATTAAGTCCATGATCTATGGGGTTTTTTATTGATTAAACATAAATAATTTTCACTGAACTGAAAACCTTATACTGGCGATTAACTAAATCATCATTTTTAAGCAAAAGGATATTTTATAATCACCAAGAAAAAGTAACAGTAACAGCAACTATTTAAGTAAGTCTTGAGATTATTTTCATGGATTTAATCTATGTTGAATGCTTGGAGTTATAGTCAAATCAGATTATGGTATAAATATAGCATATCAAAAGTCTTTCTAATAAAAAAATTAGCTAGCTCATATATGTAACTCATATTCTGCTTTGAAACAAAAACGTAAGTAGTATAGGACATGATATCTTGTAAAACTACGCAGAATTTCCAAATTAGGACTTACTTTTTTCCGAACTTGAAGTTATTTATTCTGGAATTGATTTTCACTTTTTTCGAATGTAAATGCACTGTGTCCAATTGAAATTTACTTTTTTTGAATTGATTTTCATTATAACCGATTAGCTCATACTTTTTTATAATTGATTTTCACTTTTTCCGAATTTGGTCGTGAAAAGGTGTAGCTTTATTTCACTATTTTTATTGGATTTAAACTTTCGGTTTAATTTTTTCCAATAATTTGTTAGCACTTAATATTTTCTCCCTGAATTATAATATAAATAAATCCCATTTTACTAACTTGATTAATTAGACCGAAATTCTTTATATTTCCTATTATTTATGATTTGAATGTATGATATATTATAATACTATATAATATACACCATTCTTGAATTAGACGGATTAAAATGTAGTTTACTTTTTGTTTTATTTAATTTCATATATCAGATATGATGAAGTCCCACGCTTTAAAATTAGATACTTTTAACGAATAGTAAAGTGCATAACGTAAGCTATTTTATCATTATATATTTAGAAAAACGAAAATGAGACGGTTTTAAAATAAATCCGCTATAAATAATAATAGAGATACATTTAGATCCATTAATTTTAGTTTTTGCGCTATAATTATTGCGATAATTGGACTTTATTTCCTGATACAACTGCAGAGGTTTATTTAGATTAGATTTCGATCTCCATATATATTTTCATGATTTTTATATAGCTCCTTTAAAAAAAAACAAGTTATCAATAATAATAAAAATTACATCTGAAATTTTATTTCCAAAGTAAACATAATTTGATATCTAAAATATATCAAAATTACGGTAATTTTCCCCAACCCTTTCAGGAACTTGGATATCGCATATAATTCACAAAATTTTCATTACTATTTACCTCAATAGTTCAATAGAGTTTTTAGAATACATAAAGATAAAAAAATAGGACTCTTGATGTCCTAGAAAAGAATATTATTTTTTTTAGTATGGAGTGAAGAGTTTAATGGGACCGAATAAACCCTAGAAATTAAATAGTATTTAAGCGCTCAACGAGTTTTTGTAGAAATTTCGGATTGAAATTTTCCCAGCTCGAAAAAGGACATACGTTTTAGTAATCCAGGCTTAAACATGGATAAACTAATAATCAAAAAAATCTTTCAAAATTCATTTTTCATTAACCAAGTATCATTATAATAGTCACAATTGGCATGAATTCGAATGTTATAATGTGTTAAAAATCTGTGGGTGTCTTAATAGTTGGTAGATGCTCATTTTACCTCTCGAAAGTAAACTCTAGGCAATTAATAGTACTAACTAAATAAGGATGGGGGTTTTAGCTTCAGATCAAATTTCATATATCTTCATGTATTTTTTAATTTTTTTAATATCAATTCAATCCTATATGAAATAAAAACTAGTAAAACATAGCTAATGCTTTTAATTCAAAACATTGTTTTAATTTGTAATGGGTTTATTTAAAATGTTTAACTGCTAACTAAAATATATGATGACATACAATGTTTTAACGCTAAATGCGGATAAAGGAATTAATATTTGATGTATTTGTGTTTACAAGACATACTGTTTCAACTTAGTAGCAAGTGATAACATGGCATTAAGATTTAAAATCTGATAATAATAAAAATAGTCCGATATACATGTATATTTTTATGAAAATGCAAAAATATTAACTAAATAGGGTTTATGAAAATAAATTTCAAATAATGTTGCTCTTTATAGGAAATTTAAGAAAAGATCTATATTAAAAACGAGGACATCTTGTGTAGTGAAAAAAAAGAAAAAAATGCTTTGAATAATTATTAAAGCGCGGCAGTGATAACAAAAATTAGAATACTTCTTATAGTACCCGTAGAGAAAGAATAGATCTAACATCATCGGTAAATCTCAAAGCATCAAGGAACGGTAGTAGATCCAGCAAGCACTCATCATTGGGGTCGTTATTAATCCACGATTGTATTGGTATTGCATTTTCTATTTAAAAATTTTTACAGAGTTAAAAAAATCTTAAAAAAAAAGATATGACGAGTGGGTTACCTTGGTTTACATAAAAAGAAATAGGTGAGTTATCAACAAGAACTACCTGAGATAAATCCTCTGAAATTATCTTTAAGTCTTTTGTGTAGCTGAAACTGTGAGGAACACAGGACTATAAAAAGAGAGTGTTTAAATATAATTAATATATTCATTAAAAATCGTGAATAAAACTTACATCTCGAAAGTACCGTGAATCTATTAAAGTATTTTTTGGATCCAAAAAATTGACAATAGGGTTAGCGTATTCGGGAAGAGAGGCTGTAAAGACGACTACATTGTACCACTCACTAACCTGTGGTATTGTATGAGTGAATTTTAAAATGTTAAATAGGAAGTAAATAAGAGAAACTAATAAAATTAAATTATCGAAACCTTCTTCAGAAAGTAATCAACATATGGCCTTTTGTACACGTAATACAAGCAGGAAGTCTTTTGGGAGAAAACTTCAATCCTAAGATGGGCTTTATAGGAGCTATTTGGTGAGGAATGGATCAAAGTTTCATCAAGATCTAGAACCAAAAATTTTTTCTTTAAAACTTTTGGTTTTCTGCATGAATCAGATTTAGATATAGATTTAGATTTAGACAAATTTTGACTTGGATTGGTTAGAAGATTGTTAGGAAGCGTTGTTATGAAATTTTTAGCGGGGGGAGAATTTGAGGCGAAAGATGAATTATTTTGAGAATTGCAGCTGAAAGGTTCGGAAGTTTTCCTGCTCCCAGTTTCGATAATCTGATCTTCGGGACTTATCTGAAAAGTAGCTTTGAAAGTTCTATACATCAGATATTAACAAGAAAAACAGTTAAAGCAATGAAAATTTTGAATCAAATATAAGTTAATTACGAAATGGGAGCTTTTGAATCGAATCTTAGGTAACTGAATAATCTTGATGTATTTTTATTATGGTATTTTTTATAATTTAAAGATGAATCTGATTTTGGCTTTTGAGAATTTATAGCATTTTGATTAGATGTGTTTAAATCATCGGGGATAAAGGTAACTTTCTCTGAAATGGAATTTAACTTAGATAATTTCGTAAAAGCTTTAAAAATTAGAGGTGAATTGAATACAAAAATGTGGATTATAGCATAAAAGGTAATTCCTAAGATCTGTACTGATGAAGCAAAAAAGTCGAAGCCGGCTGAGTTTGAAAGCATTTCCTGATCATTATGAGATCCAGATAACATTTTAATATCTGAGAAATGAACGAGTAAAAAATATATTAATGCCCTTTCTAGATGAAATCAAAGCCGAGATTAAGTGATTTCTGAAGAAAATTTTCGTATACGGGTTAAAGAATAGTTTATAAAATAATGCGGGTATAAATATTGAGTTAAGTATGAAGAATGGAAACACTGCTAAAATATTGGTAGTTAATAACAGACAGAAAAGGATAGAATACAATTTGATATTTGGGTTATACAATGTTTAAAAATATAAAGCTGGGAATGACTTGTATTGAATTTGGATAAGGAATTATTTTAATTTAGTTCAATTATATTCTGTTTTATTGATTCCATTTTTAATTCTGTCTGATGTTGCCAAATACGAAATTATCTAGAACCTTTTGAAAATATGGCGACTCCCATGAAATATAGCCAATTATTTTATGTATACAATTTCAACTAATGATGGACTTAAAATGTAGGCCAATAATACTTGTCAATAATGTAATAAAGGAAATCTCCCAACAAATGATATAACGATAATGCCACTTCATAAAACCTGCCAATAAATTTGCAGCTTATCCATATACATGAACAAACTTGACAGATATGTTTCCCGATTCTGCTTTGACCCGCATTCGAGATCATTAAATTCAGAAAGTACATTTAATAGGCAAATAAGTAACTGTACCTACTCAAACCCTAAGTGATATACAACCATCCCTAGCATAATATAATATACAGTCTCTCATAGTAGCTCTTAAAATTTCAAAATTAAGACATCCTTGTTCAACAAAAGAAAATTTACTGTAAAATCTCAAACTTTTTTAATACTTGATTGTAGGAATTAAATAAAATTTCAATGGCTTAATGTATAAACCAATAGAAAATCAGCCTTCAGGATGAATCTTTTCAACTAGCGAGGAAAAATTTCATTTAGCTTTTCTTATTTTGATTGAGTCGGAGCTCCATTGGCAGATAACATATAATTTTTCTCCAGCTTCAACTTTTTATTTCAAACTATTATTGAATTGGATTTATTATTACTAAACACAAGAAAAAAAAAAGTACCCCGAATATCATACATTTTGAACCCTGAACTGAGTAGGTAAAAATTCCTAAAAATCTCGCGCTTTTGACCCTTTAATATTTTAGAGTGAAAAAAAAAAAAGTTTACATAACGCCAATATTCAACTCTTAATAGGTTACATATCAGGTATTTTAAACTGATCAGGATTAGTAGATTGATACAAACAATGGCCATTGATTAGTATTTTGAAGGAAATGAGTAAAAACGTGAACATATCTGTAACATTCATTTGAGGGGATATTGATCTGTAATTCTAGCTGAAATTTATTCTGGCGATTTGAGATATATTCCTATTCAAGATTGATTTTTTGAGTGATACTATTTTTATGTTTTACAAGAAATAATATTGGCTGTAGAAATAACTAATACCCTCCTCTGTTCAATCATGCTGATCTTTCCAAACCCCAAAGTAATTAAGATTATCTCAACTGACCAGCTTTTTTATAATAATTAGATGAATAAACCAATAAGATACACGTATTCGGTGCCAAAGCATATTTTTATTTATAATTAACAATACTGTTTTTGTAAATGTGCTTAATACTAGGCGTAGTTACTCTTTCATTCTTGGCATGTTAATCTTTTTGGGTAAAATTATTTATGTAATAGAAAAACTAAAGCAAATTTGGAATAATTTTCTAAATAAATACCTCTTGGTAAATGGTTACTTCACAGGTCACATTGTTTCAAAATTTTGAATAGATTTGATTTGCTACATAATAAACGATTGTATCTGTGTAGTTTGATATTATCCAATAGGAAACTTGAACTAATGTAAAAGTTATATATATTTGTAGATTTATTTTTAGAGTGTGCACTAATTTTTTAATGCTCAGAATTTCCTGAACAATAAGATTTTCAGGGCACTTATTCGTAAAACCTATAATTATTTATTTGGGAATTAGTAACATTTACCTAGATACGAGTGTATATTTATATTAATTAGTATACTGACCCTTTCAGGACCTAGTTTTAGATATATTTTTTCTTATTGGTTACTGTTAACATATTACCGGCAGTAATCTAATTTTATTTGATAATTATTGGTTTAAAATGCGCTTATTTGTTCTTAGACTAAAACCTCCTAAATAAAAGTTTGGACCACGAAAGATTTAATTGGATGATGTGTGAAATTTTTTATCACGGAATCTAAAACAGTTACGTTACTGGCTAATTCGTCTGCTAAAGTCATCTGGAATATAATATTTGCAATGTTAGTTGGTACTAAATAAAACCAATCAAATAAAAGTTTGAATAATTTTTTACCTATTACTAAAATCAATAATCTGTTGTGTATTTTTATTACTAATTTTCCAATGACATTGAATACACCTGTATTATATTTTTCCTAACTAGGAAGTTGGCGAAAAGAATTCGAAAAGTTTCGCATTGAAAAAAAAGTTCATTCACTATGTATGAATTTAAAACACTTTTATGTCCTCGATATCTAAAATTTTAGTTTAAGTGCGAAATTGAAATCGGGTCTCCCTATTAATTAAGAGCTCGGAGAAATGCTGGCCTAATAATATTTTGAGTCGAAGGACACAACTATTGATTGGTTAAATTTTATTAGGGAGTTGTGAGTTGTTTTTTCGTTCGCGGAATTTACTGTAATATAAAGTCATTAAAAAATTTATTGAAAGAATATAAATAAAAAAGATGTATAGAAAGGACCATATTCTTTGCGCCTATAGAAACCTCTATAGAATAACTGGCGTATTACATTCGGGAGTAAAGTGAGATTTATCAAAAGAACAATATCTTCCCATAATACTACTTTTTTAGGTTTATGGCTGAAGTCTCATGCAATTTAGAAATGAGTTCGTTATCGTTGAGATTTTCTTGTTTAACATCCTTGAGCTTATAATTGGGGCCTATTTCCAATGGAGTTAATAAAAATAATCTCTTACCTAAGCGTAATTCTGATCGGCTTGGTTTCCCTACAAATAAATATTAAACTCTGAGATCCTCCCCAAATCGATCTCTGGGCTTATGCACTGAAAAATTCTGATAATGTACGAAGCGACTCGATGCCTTAAGTCTTTGGATAGACCTTCCTTTAGACCGCTATTTTCGGAATCGCATATGTTGCCGCAGCTACTAACCAGGAATAGTACAACCGCGTTGAATTTTATTGCAGATACTCTTGAAACCGCGCACTGTTGAAGCATATAAAACACGGCAAGGCATTTTTCTTAGGACCTATCAATTAGATATTTTCTTTTTAAGGTATAATTTTAATAATGAAAATTTAAACACCTTTTCATGGATTTCGAGAAAGGTTAAAGCGCAACTATCGTAGAAAAAAAAATCTTGCCATGCAGCAGCATTACATCAACTAAAAAATCGTAGATGTTATTAAATGAGACCTACCCATCACTTTTATTTGTCTCATTTTTAAAATTATAGTCAGATATTGCGTTAAATTTAAAAATGGGGGGAAATATATTCAAATCATTTTTGTCTTCATTGCTTTTTTATTGAATAAACTGCAGACCCTCGTTTTTATTTTAAATCAGATTTTCCCAAAACAACGACTCGTATAACATTTAACATGCCCTTACCACAACAATTATTTTTAAAAATAAAATTTTAATTTGGATAGAGCCAATTTAAAATTTAATAAAGTTAAATTCTTTATTTTTGGGTGGTTTTAATTGAACCTCATATCTTTATTTTAAAAAACTTATAATGCTTCACATAATTCTCAAATTCGAATAAAAATTTTCAAAATCTCTCTCAATCTTGCTTAAGAATGGAAAAAAATATCCTAATCAATCCAAGCAAATTGACCTAAAATAAAACAAAGTTGGTAGCTTAAAAATATTAATAAAATATCGAAAACATGTTGGTTAATAAAATCAAAAAAAATAAATAAAATATAGAAAATCAGAATTATAAACTGGCTCGGAAAGAGTTAGATTAATGAATTGAGTTCATCTTATTATTTCTGTGTATCGAAAAATTGATAAAAAATTTCTAGAACTGTCACCCAATTTTTTTAATTTTTTTATTTAAATTATTAAGAAAAACGTCTAGTCAAAAAACCCATCCACCCTCGCACGGGGATAGATTTATCTATATTTATGCTAATTTTTTAATTATAACAACTTTTCTTTTCACCCAACTTACCATATATATTTTTATATTCTAATCTTTGGTTAGTGCTATGAGTTTATTTAAGACACATTACATTTCAAATTTTTCTACTATCTGAGCCCCTAGATATATCTTTATCACCCTTGTTTTCTATTGACTATCTGTATTATCGGTATGATTTTGTACCAAATGATGATTAAATATGTGAATACGCCTTTTTCTCTTAAATTTTTTTATTTAAATTAACATTAATTCCAATAAAATTTAATAAATACCAACCCTATAATTAGTTCTTTTAGCGAACAAAATAAAAAAACCTCCATACGCAACTCCAAACCCCAAAGTGAAAAATACATTGAGTACTAGCATTTTATTTATAATAAAAAACTATTATTGATGTACCCAAATCATATATTTCTCAAAGCCTGCATTTTTTTAACTCTTTTATTTTCAGAAAAATTGAACATAAATATGCCAGTATTGATTTTTTTTTCTGCTACTGCAATTTATAAATCCTAAATTATTAATTCTGGAAATTTTCGGATTTATATACAGATAGTCAAAATAAAAAAAACTCCTCTGAAAAGATAAGGGTTAAATTTCGCGTGATTTTCTCTGCTAGAAGAAACTTTTAATTGGTCTATTTTTTCAAGAGATTTTAATGGAAAATAATCCAGTAAAAAACTAAGGGAAAAAAAGATGTAAAACGTGAAAATAACTAACTGTTTGATATGTTAATATAACAAGGTCTTATAATTTTATCAATAATTCTGAATGCTCTTATTTAATTATATATATATATATTTGAAAAAACAAAAAAAATCCAAAATTTTAAACCGTTTTATGCTAAGAAATATCTAGTATGGACTTTTACTAATGTTTAAATATCTTTTCGGATTAGAATTAGAATTTTTTTTAGATTTCATTAAAAATATTCTTTTCTCCAAATTTTTATTAATAATTAATATAAAAATAATTGTATAAAGATTAAGGGTTAAGTATTTTTTATTAATATATAAAACTGATTTAATCCAAAAAAATTGTTTTTTATGGAAATTTTTAACTTATGATAAGGATATTTTTGTTTGCTTCAAATCCAAGAAGTATGATATATTTTCATAGGATAAAAATATTAAGATCAAATTTTAAAACTTAAAAAAATAGCTCAATTCTATCTATCCAAATAATCCTTTTAAATTTCTCAAGATCTCATGTATTTCATAAATAAAATTTCGAAACACCAAAAAACATTGGAAAATATAATTATTGATTTATTTTTTGAAAATTATACATCATATTTGAACAAAAAATAATTAATCAATAGATTATCCACTAAATTTAATTCTTTTTTATTTTTTATTTTTGATCTTTGATTTTCTAATCAAAATATAAAAATATTGCTCAAAACTTTTTATCATTGATTTTTTTAAAAAGTTTAATAAATTTTCAAATATTTAAGAGAAAATACCGATAATTTAAGCTAATAATAAATATAAGCAGTTTTGTTTAATATCAGTTTTGAAATAATCGAAAAAGCAAAATTAAAAATTTCGGAGATTTTCCCACTTCTCCAACCGTAAATTTTATTCTGGGGGCTTTTTTGGGCTCGTATTCAGTTTATAAATAAAATTCCCTTGTCTATTTTTTATTTTTTTGAAATATAGCATCCAATTAATTCACTGATATTGATTCCAGTTTTATGGAAAAGCTAATAACTTTATATTAAAACCCAAAAATATTCGGAAAATCATAATTGAGTTAGTCATTACAATAAGGATTGATAAAAGTGTAAAATGAGTTCTGAAGACATAATAATTGCGGTATCTAAATAATAAAATCACTAATAAATACTATCAAAATTATAAAAAACTTTAAAAAAAATCGATTTATCTGTAATATAAACTAAGTAGTTTTCTTTGTAATATTCATGGAAATATCAATAAAATTTCATGTAAAAAATTGTAGAGTATTATGAGTCTCAAGTGGATTAGAAATAATCCACGACGAAAATATCGAAAAAATATTTAAAAAAATCAAAAGACATGATAAACAATAAAAAAACTATTATGCGATATTTTTTTCATTTTTTTTTTATATTTTAACGGCTTTTTTTTCAAAAAAGTGTTATGTACTTTGATTTTAATAATTAATCGCTTATTTTTTTTATAACACCCCTTCACCCCTTTAAATATGATAATATATATATTGTCAAATTAATTAATTTTTTTTAATAATTTTCTAAATTAACAAGAGTATATATGTGTGTTATATGTGGTTTTTATTTCTATGTAATTTTGATCCTGCATTTTTTTTAAATAGTTTTTATTAGATAAATATATCGTTTATTTTACTCTTTTATCCAATAAATTTTTGTTTTTATTTAATTATACATCGAAATCTCCTGTTATGAGATATAGTTTTAAGAATATATTTTTGTGATATTAAATAAGGAATATGTTCTAAAAACGATGAATTTCAAACAAAATGAACCCCTATATTATTTTTTTCAAAAAAAAACGGAATACTTAGGGGTTTAAAATAGTCTCAATAACGTTTTATACTAATCAATCCACTCTAAATCTCCTAATATAAAAATTTAATAAAAAATAATAATACTTATATATTGCGAAAATCCAAATATGAAGATGAAATTGGATTTTTAAATCTCTTTTATTTTGATCAATACGTTTTTAATTAATTGATAAATAAAATCTGTTTAAAAAGGAAGAAAAAATAGAGCCTTTTTAATAAGAAAATAATCTAAAAATATAAATATTTTTATAATATTACATATTAAAATCTAATTAGGGCAAAATCTAATGTTTCAAGCTCTATTTATTTTAAATTAGCGATGCTATAAAGCTAAGAGATATCATTTCAATTAAAAAATCTCATATATATCCAAATAATGCTTAAAATAATTTTTGTATATTAAAATTAAAAATTAATGAATAAAAAAGATCATTGTATTTCTAATAGCTACTAAACGATATAAATTGGGATATAAATATAGAATTATGCTATTAAAACGATTTATAATTTAAATATCTATGCGAATTTTGTAATAAAATCACTAATTTTGCTTTTATATTGTTTCTAATATTTTTTCAATTTCATTTTTTACTTGAAAATAAAACTATAACTTTTTATGAAATTCTGAAATAAAAATATTGATAAAAATCTGTCGTGGCAATTTGGGTTTTAAGATATAATTTCAGGGTCAAATATATCTCCTGGAATCGGATTTTTTTTTTTTTTGGAATAACATTATTACAATTTATCTCGTTGGGCATCGCAGAATTTTTTTTAAAATATTAAAGTGATTATATTAGCTAAAAAAATATATTACTTATTTAATCGCCCAATAACTAGTTGCTGGATACCACTTGATTTTATTACCACAAAAAATAATCAAAAACAATTGGAAATCAAAATCTCCAAAAAATAATCAAAAAAACATGCAAAAATAATATGTATAATGGAATAATGCTTTTTTTATTTTTATAATCCAAACTTTGCGAGCACAAATAAAAGCAATATATTCAATATAATTTTCTTTTTATTTATTAAATACAACTTTTTTATTGCAAATTATCAATAAAAAAAACAGTAAAAAAAAGCCTATTAATTTTTAAATACATAATAAATATTTAAAATTTAAAATTTTTGCAGCTATAATTTCCTAAAATTTCAAAAATTCTAATAACTATTTACCTACGAGTTAACATATCAAATTTCTAGTATTTATGCTTTTTAAATTTATATAAATATATCCTAGAAATTTATAGAAATAACAATTTTACAAGGTTTTGCCACCTCAAACCAGACTAGCAATTATATTTCAAAAATTTAAATTTTCTCTAGATTTTTTATTCTCCTGGTACAGATAGCCCTTTAAACTACAAAAAAAGATAATAAAAGAAATGCTAATCCAAAAAAAGGAAATTTAGCTTTAAAGGACTTGCCCGAATGGCAGAAAAAATTATATAATCCAAACCCAATTTATTTTTTTCATTAAAATATAAATAATGTAAAGAGAGTCGCAAAATTAAACAATAATATAACCAAAAATCAAAATTATTAAAAATAATATAGATGATAAAAAATAAATTAAAATATTTTTATGTGCTAATATGGATCGAAATAGAATAATCGTGGTTCTGTATAAAGTAGTTATATGTTTTATAACACTTTGTATTAAATTACGGAGGATTCAAATTATATATATGTGAGTGTTTGTGCCTGGAAAAAATCTAAAATTCCCATCCAAAATATACTATTCCACTATCAAAAATCAGGGTATTTTAACTATTTTATATAAGGAAAAAAAATAAAATGATTTTTTTAAAATATTATTAAAAAAATAGTGATGTTTAGTTTCTAAAAAAAACTTTATAGTTCGGAAAGTTAATAAATAATTTTATTTTTATTTTAATAGAAGTATTTATTTATTAATAAAAAATGATAAATTTAGCTATATGATGATTTTTAATAGGTATAAATGGTTTTAGGGTGTTAGTTTTTTAAAAAATAAATCAAAAAATGAGTAACGAAAATCATGAAAATAATATTGATTTATCTAAAAAATTTAAAGTGAGTTATTTTTTCCTGTATATTTATAATATCTTTTTTTATATTTATTATTATATTTAAATCCAAGATTTTGAAAGATCAAAATAAAGATATTCAGTTGTCGCTTATTAGACATTAAAATAAACACATATATGTGGGTTTGCTGTGTATATAAAATGTTTTTTATTTAATCAATATATTTTAAATAAACTTTCACGCAATAATAGAATAGGCTTAAGGGCCGATTATTTATATAAAACTAAATAAATTTAATAAAAAAAATTTTCATTCAAAAAATTCATTAAATTTTTTATTCAACAGATAAACTAGAAAAAATTTAAACTACTCACTTTTAAACTTAAAATGATCCTACGAAATGGTTAAAAAAGAATCTGAATGGTTATGAATATCTCTTCGAGAGAAAAAAAAGCGTTTTTTAATAGAAGCCATATTATTATTCTAAATTTAATAAATTTAATAAAATAGTCTGGCAATAAAGAATATCCAAAGTAAATGTCGGCTATTTTTTATCAATAAAATGGTTTGTTTTTTTAAAAATAAGACGTTAAATAATATAATAAGAGACGAATCTGTTTGAATATTTTTAGCTACAGATATTTAAAATGATATGGAAAGATAAGTAAAATTTCATTTCTAGAGAAATCTTGGTGTTTGAAGAATTTTATATATATATTTTTTAGAGTTTATCATTAAATTCATATTTAAATATACATAAAAATGTTAGTTAGTAAAGTTATTTTTAATTGTTTAATATAAATTAAAAAAAAACACTTAAAAATGAAATGTGGATTCCAGTGTCAGATATATTATTAGTATATATGTAAATACATATATTTTTTAAAGTCCAATTCCTATAAAGCTATTATGAATAAAATATTAAAGCGGGAAAGGTATTTTTTTAAGTCAAATAAATTTTAAGATCTGCAAAAAAAAAAGAGTAATCAAAGAAAATGAAATCAAAAATACTAACATAGAATTGTCCGAATTAAGAATAGAGATAAATAATT
>LSSL01000814.1:0-11860 GCA_001953115.1 Smittium mucronatum | reverse complement strand
ATATCGCAAGGTTATTTCCTACTAATGTAAACCCGAATTTTTGAAATTGATGAACTGAATTCAATAATTATAAAGTATCTGGTCGGTAATTTTATAACCCAAAAAAATCAAATCTTTTTGAACGTCAATTCATCTCATAATCAGAATATATGTGTTGATTTAAGCTAAATCCAGTATGCATAATGGTAAATTATCTTGGATTTTTTTTAAAATATATTATTTTTATATAAAAGTCATTAAGCCTATCATAGAAACCATAGCCGCACTTTCGTTTTTCTATGAGGGCTTAGATTCAGGATTCTATATAAAAGATTAATAAATAAAAGCCATTTTCCTTTTCCTTTGATTTTCTGTCTTGCAGGCAGATTTTATATTTTTTTACTTTTATCGACTAATTTTATTAAGATTTCTTTTTTTTTGGGGGGAAGAGAAGGGGAAGAAGTTTCAAAATTCTTGACTAATTTTTTGAACCTCCAATCACTTTTTGTAAATTCAAGCATACATCGATTATTTTGAGGCCAGTTTGGTATTTTCAAGGATTATTCCGTTTGTGAAATGCATTTTTACACTTGCAGATTTTATATAATAGAATGTAGACATTATCGAAACTTTTTTTTTAATCTGTTCCATTGCACCTGAATTCTCAACTTTTGATGAGCGTTGGAATGTTTTTTTTTGTTAATCGAATGGGCCACCTGCTGGACTTATTTTATCCCAAAAGATTAGCTTCTACCGAAATCAATAGGAATTATAAAAATATGAGACTTTATTTTTGGATCCCAACGCCACGCCTACCAATTGAGCCAAATGTATATAGTGACCCATCCGGAACTGCCAAAAAACAATTATTTTGTCATTTTAAAAATTAACTGTTAAACTAGAGTGGTTGATAAAGATTTTTAGTTTAAAATAAACTTTGAATTTACAAAGCTAATAACAAAAAAAGGATTCATAAATTGAGTCAAGAACTTAAAAAATGTGAAATCAATAGAAGGTAAAACCAGTTTTAATCAATATAAAAATGGAAAGAAAAAAAAGAGAAAAAAAATTTACTTTACAGATATAAAAAGAATGATAGATTAACAGAGGAACGTGAAAAGTAAATTAAGAGACTATTAGAGAAGATGAGTGTAAGTGAGAGTAGTGATAGGATTAGCAGTGATCTTTGGGAGGCCTAATCCTTCAGCACTAGATTCTTCAGCATTTCCGGCAATGTCCAAATGAATGTAGTCAATTCTGTTGGATGGGGATGAGCCTAATCCATGTTTATCGAGTCCTGAAGCGATAATCATGTAAGCGGCTGGGAACTGATGACCTCTACTAGTATTAGCAGATGATTGATGAGTTACCTGGAATACATCTTCGCGATCGGAGTGGGAAGCGATAAGGCTGTAATCTTCACGCCGTAATATGGAGTTTTCAAATGGATCACCGAATCGTGTACCGAAAGCAGAAATTTTGCGATCCTTGTTATTAAGTCTAGCTGGGCCATTAGCGACAGTTGCGCCATATGGTCCATAAGCTCTTACGGCATGGCCGGTGAGCGTTGCTACAGTGTATACAGTAGAGTCAGTGGTATCACCAGATTGGCGAAGAGCATCAATACGTTCACGGCATACAGCGAGAGGGTCAGTCATTACAAGCCTACCCTCGGCGTCGGTATTTATGATGTGGACGCGGACACCAGCACGACTAACGAGGACCTCGTCGGGTAAGAGAGAGTTGGGACCAACTGAATTTCTGGTAAGAGATAAGAAACCGGTAACATTTACATGAGTCGGTTGTAAAAGACCAGTTGTAAGGAGGAATCCAGCAACGGAACAGGCACCAAGTTTATCTCGAGACATACCGTTCATAGCTGCTCCAACTTTTATGTTGATACCACCAGTATCAAAGGTAACACCCTTGCCGACCAAGTACAAGTTTTCACTGACAGAGGATTGTTCAGGTGATTTGTAAGTGATTTCAACAATGGCAGGGCGGGTGTGTTCAGCCGAAAAAGATGCACGGGCTGAATGGTAAGTAAGGGGATAGTTGGTTCTAATACTTTCTAGATCCTTATCGACAACAACAGTGAGACCTGGAATGGAAGAAAGCTCGTTTTGAATATGAGCAGCCATCTTATATGGAGTCATCCTTTCAGCGTCACAGTAGCCAAGATCGCGAGCTAAGCGTTTTCCACTCTCGATAGCGGACACGTTCCTCAGCAAGATATCAGTATCGCAAATTATTTTGGGAGAGATGACGAATTTGAGAGAGTCAAACTTTTCGTTTTTATCAAAAGCTTCTTTTTTGGAATTCCACTCTCTAGCCACCAAGGAAACATAGGATTCTTCTAGAGAAGCCAAAATTGCAACTTCGATCCAGTTAGAATAGTCAGAATCAGCAGATTCGGGAAAATGGGTGATGTTGGAGAGGTAAATGGAAGGGGAGCGAGAGCCAGCTTTAATGGCTCTTCTGAGACCAGACTTAACAGCATCAGCTACCAGACGGACATCGGCAGTATCGGTTTCGAGGGTGCTTATGGGGGAGAGAATCAAGCGAGCACCAGGGACATGAGGAGAAACTAAAAAGACCGTTTCCTTATGAGCAGAAGAATCGACAGCTTCTAGAGAGGATATACTTGAAGCAAGGCCAGAGAAAGGAAGAAATTCTGATTCCAAATCCTGCTTTGAGGTGTAAATAACAACAGCCGAATCGGATGAGAAATCCTGAGTTACAAACTCAGAGTGAATGATTTGGATGTTTGGAAGCATATTTCTAAAGTGGATTGGGGTTACGATAAAATACTAGTTGAAAGAGAAATACAATATTTATACCATTCAAAATAATGGATACCCTGTCAAAAAATTGAATGGCGGTTTGTAAATCTATTTATTTTGTAGTGGAACTGGCAATTGATTTGTTGTGCAAATGAATGGCTGGGTAACGATTGGATGTGTATCGGATGGAGTCATTTCAATAAGGATAAATTTTGAAAGCTGACTATACATTGGATCAAAAGAGGTAAAGACTCCTGAAAGTAAACTAAGGAGAGTTTCAAAATATGCCAAGATAATCTAGATAAATAGCGCACAAGATGACTAAAGTGGACATATTAATATTCCATTTGAGATTGAAAAAATAATGAATGAAAAAAAAATTCATCTGAAAACATGAAAATTATCAAGAGATTGGATATTTGGAAGCGATGAAAGAAATTTTAACTATAAATTGATTTATCGGGTCTTTATGCATTGGAGAAGCATAAATTAGCCTGAAGTTTACATTTTTATAGTTTCGAATGGGTATATAATCATAAAACGTCAATATTTGACAAATTCAAGAACTCAAACCAACTTGAACTAAAGCGATAGGGCATATGAACATATCCGCGTCTTCATATTGCAGTGTTTTATGAACCCCAAAAAAAAAATATAACGATTAAAAAAGCAAGAGTTTTTTGAGAAAATTTACGCATTTTTTCTAATATACTCATTATCCTTTCACAATTTATTTTATTAGCATAACTTTAACAAATAGATTATATAAATATTATTGCTGTTTTTTTTGAGAACATTATCCCCTCCCCCCCCCCTTTCCGATTTATTTTAAACCCAAAAGCCTTTTACTAAAACTAGTCAAAACTATTTTTTCCTCTCTAAATGTGAAAAAAAAAAAGTTTTTGTTGGTTAACACAGACCATTACATTTAGCTAATGGTAACCAATCTATAAGTTCCATGAAATTTTCAACTTGATAAAATTGTGAGGACTCTTATTTTATTTTTATTTTTTTGGAAATTCAACTCTACAATGATAGAGTGTTTATTTTTTTTTCAGCTTATAACTAAATCTGAAAATCAACTAGGTAAGATTTTAAGGCTAAATAAAATATACGGGCATAGACGGATATCCACTGTATTAAAAATCAAAAGAGCGGTCAAAGAGTAAAAGACAAAAAAAATTAATACAAAAGTTGAGTGTGATCAAAAACCCATAAAAAACCAAAAAAAATTCGGTTGGGGGTGGGGGGGTTCGTTATGTTAACAGGCGATTTAAAAAAAAAAAGAGATCAAAGTCATATTATACCGAAAATTTAGTCAAAGTCTGATAATAATTCGATATAAAAAGGGTATTTATTAGTTGTCAAATATAATGATCGCCAAATGAAATAGGAAGAGTATTCATAGTAACATTAGGTGTATAATCAGGAATTCATTCCGGGATTTGAAAACCAGAAATAAATACAATTCATTATTCTATCTATTCCTTGCATGATAATTTCAGTGAGTAAGCTTGAACATGGGATCTTCGCCGACTAAACTATTTCAATTTAGAAATAAAAGATGTCATTTTCGTGTTTAGGACCGGGATACACCAAAATTCTTTAGAAAAATCCGAAATGTTTTGCTAGAGAAGTGGAGGAAAGCAACGAGTTATCAACCGGAGAGAATCATCAAAGCTCTGAAATGCACGTGTCGGCCACTCCTCCCAGTTGGCAGCAATTTTTAGGATATACTGGTCTAACTACCGCTAAATCTATCCTTTTATTTATTTTACTTGATAAAAGTGACATCACTATTAATTGTTGAAAAGACGTCACTGCAGAAATAAACTTAGGGACATGGGATATAAAGGGGATGGGTATTGGCCACTTAAAAACGGTTCTTTCCTAATTTCAGTTTCCTAATCGGGACCTTTATGAGGCTTTGGACAAACTGACAAAAATCTAGATAAAAACAGATTAGATAAAGATCACTGATCTATTTATTGGGTTTCGTGACTTGGGATCTGATAAAGTGAAGTCATCTGTATCTTGAACCAATAGTTGTATTGTAATTTTCATCAGAGTTTTATAACAAACCGAAGCATCAGAGAGAGCATTGGTGATTAAAAGTACCGAGAAAATACGGTATTTATCGCAGTTGATTGTTAAAACTCTTGCACTTGCTCTTTGCTGACTTGAATACGTAGAAATTAGGTAATAAGAGAGGAAGAGGATGGAATAGATGCTTTATTCTTTTTAACGGAAATAAGTTAGCGTTGCTGAAACCCAGATGTTGCCTCTATACTTTATGGCAAAAACCAGCAGGAATTTTAAATGGTCGACAAATTGAACTTCAAAAATACTCGGAAATAAATTATTGTAAATGGATCTCAAGAAAAATAAAAATTTGAACCATAACAGTGAATTTTTTCAAATGAATCCAATATAAACTTTCTTAAAGAAAAAGACCCGGCTCTTCGTTTTTGAGACATTGTTCCTTCCTTATTTATTCCAACTTTATTACACAATTCTTTTTTGTGCTATTCCCTTTTTTTTTTGTGGTGTCAAGTGTTTTCTGAAGCGTATACAAATTACAATTCAGTATATTTTTCAAAGATAGATTATTAAAAGGCTTCATAGTAAATTATATGGATAGTATCAAAATTACAAGCGTTGCTTCCGGTGGGGATGTGAATGAAGCCAAGTCATTTACTCATTATGGTAAGCATTAATATAATTTTCCTGATTATCTTTTAATGAATTGATTTTTAATTCGACGTTCTTCTGTTTTAGCCTATGGAATCGCAGTTACAGGTAAAATATTCTATTATATTCGATACTACGAGAAGAAAAGTCGCAATATATTAAATTTACGTGGTATTAATTTGATAAAAAAAAAAAGTTGTCTTTATAGTGGCACTTTATTCCTACAGGTACTTTACCAGAAGAAATATAGCTCTTGGCGCTTTAAACTATGCCTATGATCCAGACTCTCATTTAAAACCTAAAGCTTTAAGCTCCAGTACTTTAGAAAAATATCCCCTTATGACCCTCTGTGATTTTATGCGCTTGTCCTACAAATCAGGTTCTCGAACTGAATCTTCTAATTCTTCAAGCGAAACAAGCAAAAAGGAATTTGACTGTCTGATTTGTTTTGATTATATCTACGAAAGTGATAAAGTGAGATCCATTCCCTGTTTTCACTTATTTCATTCTTCGTGCCTTGATAAGTGGCTATCTTCTAGGTCTTCCATATGTCCAATTTGTCGTTTTGATCTCAATTCAGATCATTAGACTCTGTCGTTTTGTAAAAATTAGTTTAAATGTATATTTATATATTCTTTTCTTATTCGATGTTTAACTATTCATCCATGCAATTTATTAACTTTAACTTTATCAAATATAGTGAAAAATTATTATTTCTAGAGCTGTCTAAACATTATTTTTAGAATATTATAACATATATTGCCATCAATTTCAAGGCTTTTAAGAGTTCTTGCTGTATAAATAAATTCCATAAAATAGAAAATACAATTGTATTGAATGTGATGATATAGACAAATTATTAAAAAAATACGTCATTTTAAAGGGCGATGCTAATTCTTGAACCTACCACCGTGTTTTGAAAGGATCAATCATCCAAAAGAATGCTACTGTTACTGCAGAAATGACAGCCGGACGAATATCCAGCATGAGAGTCAAGTAAACCCACAGCGTAATCAGCCCTGGTGCCCGGTTCATAACTCCAAGCCGAGGCGAATGCAAATTCAAATGCACAAAGTAACATCCGAAAAACGAGGCTAAGCATACCATCGCCAGATCCCAAAACCTGCTACCGCGGTATCGAGCAGAAAAGTACACGAACACTCCGATCGCTGGTGCTGCCTTCCCCGTCAAACGAGCGACGCTCCATACCTCCACATCTTGGCCGTACTGCTGCGCAACCAAGATTGTGAACGTTGCGTACACGAGCAGCAAGCATATGGTATAGAATATTGCGTTTGCCCATACAGGTAAATCTCCTCCTTCCTCCCCTCGGCCCTCTTCTTCATCGTCCTCACCATTTCCATCCACATCTTTATCGGCCCCACCTTGCAGAATCTTGTCTACCCCTGAATCACCCGTTAGTCCTCCCGCCCGCAACTTTCGCATAGGAATCTGATCAATCAGGTACTGAGGTCCTTCTCCGTTTTTAGCACTTCCCAGCTTCTCCTCACTCCGGTTTATCAGATAATCGAGTCCCGATAGCTCGTCTGTCTCTTTACTCGCACCTTTCATCTCTGTTCGTTTCTTGCCCATTTTTTCAAGGAGTAAAGGAAATTGCCTACGAAATATTAAGAAATAAAGACTGGTTTGCAAAACCTGACAAACTATTTTTTAAATGTAAAACTCATATTCTTTAAAAAGTAATTGCCTTTGTTTTTACTAAATTTTTAAAATATTTATTGATGGTCACTATTAATTTGCTAGTCTAAAACGTAATAATAATCTGCATTGTTTAGTTACCCAATAGAAATGAATGCTAGTGACATAAACGAAGCAAATCCCAAAATACACCCAATTTAGCAAGGTTGGCCCCTAGCTATTGGCTACAACTTGCAAAGCGAGCTGAACATCGTCCTAAAAAGGAAAAAAAATTGAAAGTCAATAATTTTACAATTAGATATACTTTGAGATATGGAGCGGAAAATAAAATACTACAATTGGAAAAGACAGAAATGTGCGATGTTGTACTTACAGCAATAATCATATCGATTCCATTTTCAATCTGAACCTTTACACTCTGTTCAGAATTGTTAAGGGATCCGTAGCTCGAAACTAAAAGTCCCGCACCTTTAATCAGCTTAATGAGTACAGGGTTGCTTGAAAACAACTTGCATTGGCAAATGATTCCAGAAAGATTGTATTTTTTCGATAACTGGATTGCTGCAGATAAGCCGTTGCAGGCATGGTTTTGCAAAACGTACCCGGAACATCCTCCATCAGTCAGAAAATAAAGCGGAACTAAGTTGCCAAGCTTTTGAGATAGCAAGAATAAAATGTCAGGGTGGAACGATGATATTATCACCCGTCTTTTCTTATCAACTACAAAAAATTTAATGTTACTGCAACGAAATTTTATCAAGAGTATAATGTATCTTTACCAAGGTTTTCTAGATGGGTTACTAGCACATCCAGTATCTTATCCACATACCAGTTAATTTCAAAGGCTTTTTTTAATCCAAAATACTTTGCTTCATCGGCTAGTGGATATTTGATTTCGATGTCTATTCCAACTTCAACTGGTAAATTCTATAATAAATCAATAAAATTGTTGAGGCTTATAATATTTTTAAAAAAAAAAGAAGGATATTTTATAAGTTAAAATAACCCAAAAAATTTAAAGGGCTTACCTCTAGAAGCTCACTAAAGTTAGTAAACTTGTCACAAATAACCAAGGAACTATTTCCTTTGTATCTATTTCCTTGATCACGATTTTTTCCCTTTAGAATACTCGATTCCTTCATTGAATTTCTTCTCTTTAATCCATTTGTTTCATTAACACGCCCAAAATTTTTCATACCAAGGAATTCTTTTTCCTTCAATTCATCGATTTTGCAGTTTACACCTGTTTCAGCAGCAGACCAATCATGATAAATTACTGGAACAGAATCACTTGTTAACTGAACATCTAAAATATCAATATAAAAAAAGTGAGTATGGGGATTCAAGTTATATTTTGTCTCTAATACTTTAATAAATTGCATGCAAGCTTTTACCAAATTCCACGAAGTCAGATCCCGATTTAGCTGCCTGCTGCATCGATAAAATCGTATTTTCGCCAAATTGTAGTTTATTGCCATCTGGTTTTATTGAGAAATTCATTCCTGAGCCTCTGTGACCACAAACATAAGTATTGCGAACTCCTAAGTTAAAATTTATAGATTTAATTAAAAGTGTATAACTGGAATAGACCCTATGGTTTCCTAATTTTTTACATACCTTCAATAGGAGTTTCAAGGAAATACCTGCGCAGTTTTTCCAGGTTTGAATAAGGAAAGGATGTACAATAATAAAATTCTAAAAACTCATCATCAGGGGCAAAGTCATTTGATAGACAAATAGTTGTCTTTTTGGCCCCAAAATCAAACGACAAGCTGGCTTCTTCTTCAGGTATTGCAACATTATTAGTTGAAATAAATGGCATGAAAAAACCAACTTTTCCAACCTTTAAATTTGCAAAAACAGATTTATCGCTTTGAATACTGTCGGTATCCGGCAAGAGTTCATAAAATGATTTAAATATTTTTCCATTAATTGGAACTTTTCCTATTTTGAATTTTACAGAGGAGCTATATTTTACCCAAACCTTTAATGATTTGCTTATTGACGCGTCATCCAATTCTCCAGAAAAAAATTCAAATAAACAAATGTTATGGCCATTTTTATCAATCTGCATGGGCTCAGTTTTGACTACAGACTCTGCAATATCCTGCAAAAGATATAAACTAGGAATATCACTGCATGTAATATTACTTTTAGGAACAATAGGGAACGAAATTTCAATAGCTACATCGTTTTCAGAACCGGTAAATCTTTCATTCTTGGGGGTTCTCAATTGTTGATATGTTGCTGAATAAACAATTCTATCAATATTTTTAAAAGCTGGATTAATTTGGTCTGGAGTTTCAAAAGTTTTTTTGAATTCTGCAGCTGATTTGAATTTTCCAAAAAACGCAGATAAATCGCTACAGTTCATAGATTCACAGAACTGAGATCTTTTCAACTCATTCAAATAATCTGTGCTAGTAAATTCCTTGCATAATTCGTATATCGTGTTGTAATCAGTAGTAATACCTAAAAAATTTAAAGAAGACAGTAGGTGTTTTAATCAGTTGATGAAAAGGTTATTAAAAAAAATAAAATAGCTAAAGCAAACATACTAATAATTTCAAGTACAGAGAAACCAAAGATAAACTGGGAGCTAAAGTATTTTGGATCTGAAATAATTTGCTTAATCTTCTGATAATTTAATTTGTATACATATAAAATATCCAACCCAAATTCTGTGTCAAGTAAACGGGTATCGGCTCTACAAAATAGAAAATTGTTTTAAAAGTAACAAGAAAGCTAGAAGAGAATGTAAACCTATCGCTTTTGGGCTTTATTTTTTCAAGTGTGGGACCTAGAGTTGTGTAATCTTTATCGTTCAAAGAGTTTGACAAATCAAGTATTTCGTCAATGATTTCAGAATCAGTAATAAGCTTTTGATTATAATCTAAAATTTTATCTTCATTCCTGTAATAAATTTTTTTTTCTCTATTATAAGATTAAATGGATAGATACGAGTAAAAGTGAGTAAATAATAAAAAAACAACTTCTTTATGGAAGAAAATTTTTCATATATAAATACCTCGAAATAATGGAAAGATTCTTCAATAGAGAGTAAAACCTCCATTTAAATTTTATAAATTTATACAATTCTTTTACGCAATTTTCAGCAATACTGTTTTCGGAAAGTATTCTGTTGAAAGAATCCTTTTCGCCTTTAATTGCATCTTGTAAATATTGGATTACATTGTAAATGTATGAATCCAGAGCTCTTTGGGTCAATTCTACGCCCTCTAAAATCGAACCTTTTAAAATTTTTAGGTAAATTCTCAAATATTGTGCTTAAAAAGAATTGTGATATCATACAGAGAAAGGATATATATTTTTTACATTTGGTTTCTGGTTTAATTTCTACCAATGTATCCAAAAGAAAATTCGATTTATCAAACAATGACAACAGATTCTCAAGTCTAACAAAAAAATTTGAGATTCGACAAAAAAATCAATTAAAACATTTAATGAGGGAATCATTTAACTTTTATCTAGACAATTTTACATCAGCTTGTAGTCATCGAGTTTCATTTGCATACGTGAATCTGTTACGGTGTGCGTCGCCATAGGAAAAATTAAATTTTTTATTAGAATGTCAAAATCAACAGATACTATTCTATATGTTCCTTAAGATATCGGATATATGTAATGGGTTTGAAGAATGAAATACGCTTTCGTGTATTTGATATCATCTAGAAACAATGTTATTGTAAGGTAACACTTATCCTTTCCACCACTGTCATATAAAACAGGCTATATTTACAGTGTTTATCCAAAATAAAATAAACGTATAAAATATCCCGAAAAAAAAATAACTGAGGTTTTAGTCAAATAAAAAAACTCCAAAATGTTACTATTGGCTGAATATATAGTTTTTCATAGGTTTATTTCGGAACGTTTTCAATAATACGCTTTTGGTTGGGTTAAGATGTTTAAACTGCACATTTACTTGAAACAAAATATAAGAATTTTAGACAATTTTATCCTATTCTAAAAAATTGCTTCATACATAAATAATTCACAGTACTAACGTTTTTTCACCAATGCAATCTTCACGACAAAGAGAACAGAACCAATTGTAGACGTATAGGAATCACTAAATAATCCTAAGTGAGATCTTTCATAAGAAAACAAATTGTTCCACCTTCTTGATCAATCTATTGCTGAAGTATCGAGTCATGAAAGTCATAATTTGGATGAATGGTTATCAGTTACTCTCAATATATTTAGAAGGTTATTTTCATCATACTATATTGAAATTAAGAAAAAATCTGTACAATCATTGGATATCTTTGACTTTACCCTAAATTTTGAGCTGTTTCTGTCAATTCTAATGAATAGTATTAATTTTTTTAATATAATTTTTATCCCTAGTGGAACTGTATAGTTAAATACAATGAGTATAAATTAAAATTCGGATATTCATACCTTTTAATCATGTAATTAAACATATAATATTGCGTTTAAAGATATTATATTTCATATAAAAATCTAAGATATTAAAAATTATTCCAAAAATAGAAATTCACAAATCTTTTTTGCAGTTTTATAACTAGTAACATTTTCTGGTTGTATCACGGAATTTTATTGTAAGATAACGTCATTAAAAAATATACTAAAAAAATATGAAAAAAAGAAAAAGACGTATAGAAAAGACTATTATCCTAATTACATTAAGCCCCTCTGTCGGACTACCGGATGCGTACCTACGGGAAAAGAGTGCAATCTAACAACCGAAAGCCCCCCCCCCC